>JAABOM020109382.1:0-24565 GCA_011800125.2 Solanum clarkiae | reverse complement strand
TATCTTCTTAATTATATCATAAAAATATTATGAATTAAATTTAAAAATTTAAGATATTTTTTTGTAAAATGGGAAAAGTCTCATAAATACCCCTCTTCCACCTTTGGGTCTAAAAATACCCCTAAGGTTTATTTTGAATCCAAAAATACCTTTTAACTTAACAGAAAAATTCAGGTCAATATTAATTCTTTAAAAAGTTATGTGACATTTTCTAATTGGTCATACATATTCATAATAATTCAAATTATTCAAAAATTTAAAAATTTCTTATTTTACTGTTTATTATGATTTTGGTTTATTATAATTTTGCTGTAAATCGTCTTGTTGGTAAATTCAAAGTATGTAGTTGTATTTTATTTTTTGAAATTTTATTTAATTTTATTTACATCTCGATTTTTTATTTTACTTATAGCCTAGAGTTTCTTGTAAAACACCACCCTGTAAAAATTGAAGTGCTTAGTTAATTTTAGTAGTTATCCAGATGGATTAGATGTTTTTATGTAAGTGGTATACAAGTATAAAAAGACATGATTGGGTGGGTTTCTTGTGAATGCGTATGACCAATTAGAAAATTCCACATGGCATCTTAATGAATTAAAGTTGGCCCGACTATTTCTATTAAGCTAAGCTACGGGGTATGTTTGAACCCAAAAATAAATCTTAGGAGTATGTTTGCACGTATGTGTCATTTCAATGTAAAAATTATCTATAAATAATACATGTTATTAAATAAATACAATATTGATGTAAATAAAATTAAATAAATATTATTAGCTTGAAACAATAGTTTAATCTATTGTGAACAGGCAATGATGAGAAAAAATCAGTTCAATCACTTATGATATTGAATAATTATGTAACACCCCTTATTATTTCTATCTGGTTTGGAGTGGATATGCAGGAGATGCTGAGAGAAAATTTGAGAAAAACTGCCGAGATAGATTTACGATAGCCAATGCGGCTCGTAAAAAGGTTTACGACTCATGAAGTAGGCTTCGTGGTAAAATCCAGTGATTCAAGTTTCATGACCCCTTCAGTTTACGAGAGGATTTTACGAATCATTGATCCCTTTATGACTCGTGAAGAGGGGTTCGTGAAAAATTTCATTGAGTTTAAATTCCGATCCCATTTTTCACGAGAGGAGGTATGCGACCCGTAGGATGGTCTATGACTCATAGAACTAGGTTTTGTATCAATTTTCAACAACCTTGATTTTTGGACTTCTAGTCTATGAGAGGAAGTATACGACTCGTAGAAAGATCTACGACTCGTAGACGGGGTCTCGTAGACCCTATCGGCAGTTTTAATGTGGGGTATTTTTGTCTATTCTGGTTCCTTTCAGTTAAATCCTTTAGCTTTTTTAGACTTGTATAAGATCTCAAAACTAACCGTCGGGTATTCATTCTTCTTTCTTTATCTTAGGGGAAAATCTTTAGAGCATTGGAGGAGAAAGAAGAGCTAGGGTTTTCAATCCAAGAGAAAGGATCATCCGAGGTTTGATTATTCTTTTATTCCTAAGTATGTAAGACATCCCAAAGTGTGAAATTTCTTTCTTCACATGTCCCTTCATCATCTTGAGTCAAGATTGGAAAAGAGTTGAGATTTGAGAAATTCTACTACCCTAATACTAAATCTTTATGTTCATTCATGAGGTCCTATTTTACTACATGAGATGATTGTCATATTGCATGAATATTGATATGAGATTTATATTTGCATTCCATACTTGATAGCATGAACCCTAAATTTCTCGATTTTATGAATTGCATGCAAGTTAATGAGTTGAGGTTGAGTATATATAAGTTGACTACTTTGAGTATGATTGAGCATGAGAGGCATAGTGCATTGAGTCACCCATATATTGCTACACATGAATATCTTACTTGCATTAAATAATGAGTAAATTGAGTGAGTCTAAATAACCGTTTGAGTTTGAGTTAAGTTTGATTTTCTTGCATTGATTAATTGAGCTAGGAAACTGAGTTAAGTTGAGCATTGAGATTTAAGCTGATTGATTGAGCACTGAATTTGAGTTGATTGAATGGGTATTGAGGATTGAGCTGATTGATGAGTTGAACATGTTTTAGTCTTAAGGGAAGCATCAAGCATCGAGCGGGGAGCGAGTATATATATATCTACTTTAACCCATAGAACTACGTTGCCAGCATAGGATAGTCATTATAGGTCATTCTGACAACTCTAGTCCCGCAGAGTGGACATTTATATGGATCAAAGAGAGAGTTGATCGCCCTTTCCCAAGGCAAATAAGGGCGGAAGTGGCAACGATGTCGAATTCGTAATACATCACCATATCTTATGGTAAGATGGAGAGTACGTCAGTTGGAGAAACTCTCTAGCAACATTGATTAAGCATGATGTTTTAAAATGAGTCTATTCCTATTGAGCTACATTTAAAAGCACGATTTACTCTAAACTTGAAAAAACGGATTTGAGCATGAGCTGTTGAGTGGAGGTGAGTGAGTTGAGCTTTACTTTTCTTGAGCTATTTTACACACCAGTATATTCCATATACTAACATCCATTCGGGCTTGCATCATTTCATGATGCGGATACAAGTAATAGAGGACTTCAACCCGTGTATCGTTGAGGTCGACATATCAGTGCATTTCCAGAGTTGGTGTGCCTTTTTTGCTTCCCGAAGAAGCTCCCCTATCTTATGAGTTGACTTAGTATATATTTTTTTTCTTTCTTTGATTTGGGGTGCTCATGGCCTGTCATAATACCATCTAGACTTGCTGAGTAGAGACTTTATATATGCTGAGTAGAGGATCGTCGAGTATTTGTATTCTAAACTTATTTGCTGAATACTACGAGTAGTTGAGTTGCATTTTGTTTCATATAATACCTTTCTATTTGAGTTATTCTTCCACTGTTGAGTTGATGTGACGATGAGGACTAGTGGTTCTCTTGGGGAATCGACAATGGTTCTTCAAGTGCCGGCCACGCCAAGGGTACCCTTCTAGGGCATAACAAACTTGGTATCAGAGCACAGAGTTCTAGAGTCCTAGGGAGTCTATGAAGCCATGTCTAGTAGAGTCTTATTTATGAGTGTGTTGTGCACCACATTTCATAAGAGAGAGGCTATAAGACATTAGGAATTGTCACTCATTTCTTTGGTATTCTGAATTCGTGCATAGATTTGAAAACTCTATAAAACTCCTTTCTAACTCTTGCGTTATGTTATTGCAGATCATGCCTCCTAGATGCACTGTAATCCAGAGGAATGCTTCAGCTAGCACAGTTGAGAACTCTGCTTCAGAGGTGCCTCCTCAAATGGAAACGATGGCCGAGGTCGACCGGCCAGAACTGCTAGTGCCCCTGTGACACCTACTGCTCCACCTGCTCCTACTACTGAGGCTGACTTTAGAGGAGCTATTTCCATGCTCACATAGTTGGTAGCTACCCAGAGTGGGAACCAGGGTTCACAGACTCCTAGTTCTATATCTTATGAGCCTGCAACTGCCTCCAAATTGAGAGACTTTCTGAGGATGAACCCACCTGTCTACACTGGGTCCAAAGTTGAGGAGGAACCTCAGAACTTCATTGATGAGATGTGGAAGGTACTAAAAACCAAGCATGCGACTAAGATCAAGCACGTTGAGCTTGCTGCCTATCAGTTCAAGGATGTGGCTGGCATGTGGTATAATCAATAGGAAAAGAGTCGAGGTGAGGATGCTAAGCCCGCTATATGGAATGAGTTTAAGAGTGCCTTCCTCGATCACTTCTTCCCTCAGGAGTTGAGAGAGATGAAGGTCGAGGAGTTTGTGAATCTAAAATAAGAGGGGATGACTGTTAGAGAGTATAGCCTAAAATTCATCTAGCTGTCCAGGTATGCCCCAGAGATGATTTCAAATATGAGGGCGAGGATGAGGAAATTTGTATCTGGGCTGGATAAGCAGGTGAAGAGGGAGTGCAAGGTGGCATTATTGATTCTAGGATAGATATCTCCAGAATAATTGTCTATGCCCAACAAATTGAGGAAGATAAGAACAAAGACAGAGGGAAGCATCTGAAGGGTAAAGGAGATAAGTCCTATTTCAAGAAGAGGTCCACTAGCTATGCACCATTTTTCACTAGTGCACCATCCTCGAGCCAGAGATATGATCGGAGGTCCTAAGGTTAGCTGAAGTTTTGGGCGCAGGATGCACAATCTCAAACAGGTACAACTCTTGGCTCTAAAGGAAAGCAACCTTGTTAGAAATATGGTAGAATGCATCTGGGAGAATGTAGAGGGAGAGGGAATGGTTGGTACAAGTGTATCCAACTAGGCCATTTTCAGAGAGATGTCCAATACGGGGCAATAAGGCCCAGTCTTCTACCATAGCACCACCAAAAAAGGGTAATCAGAGAGGTGCTGCACTAGGGGTAGGTGGTGGGATAAACCGTCTATATGCGACAGGAAATTGACAGGACCAAGAGGTTACACCAGATGTTGTGATGGGTATACTTCGAGTCTTTACCTATCCTTGCTATGCGTTACTTGATCCGGGTGCAACTTGTTCTTTTGTGACACCATATGTGGCCAGTAGATTTGAGATTCTTCCCGAGTGCTTCCTTGAGACATTTTCTATTTCTACTCCAGTTGGTGAGTTCATTCGAGTCGAGAGAATCTATAAAGATTGTGTTGTGTCCATCTATCATAGAGATGCTTCTGTTGATTTGATTGAGTTTGAGATGGTTGATTTTGATGTGATCCTTAGTATGGATTTGCTTCACGCCTTCTATGCCTCTATGGATTGCCGAACTCAGACTATCAAGTTTTAGTTTCCGAATGAGCCTATTATTGAGTGGAAAAGAGATTCTGTTGTGCCAAAGAGTATGTTTATTTCTTACCTCAAGGCCCAACGACTAATTTCTAATGGATATATCTATCACATCATGCGATTCAAGTCTGATGATGTTTAGTCCCCGTCTTCTAATTCTGTCCTAATTGTGAGTGATTTTCCTAATATGTTCCCTGAGGATCTGCCTAGAGTCCCTCCTGATAGGGAGATCGACTTCAGGATTGATATTCTTCCTAACATCCAACCTATTTCTATTCCTTTATATAGAATGGCCCCTGCGGAGCTGAAAGAGTTAAAGGAGCAGTTAAGGAATTATTTAGAGAAAGGATTTATAAGGCCGAGTGTCTCTCCATGGGGTGCTCCGGTCTTATTCGTGTGAAAGAAAGATGGTTTCCTGAGGATGTGTATTGATTATCATCAACTGAATAAAGTGACTATTATGAATAAGTATCCCTTTCCGAGGATTGATGATTTGTTCAACTAACTTCAGGTTGCTACTATTTTCTCTAAGATAAACCTAAGATCAGGCTATCATAAGTTGAAAGTGAGAGAATGTGACATCCCGAAGATGGCTTTTCAAACCCGATATGGTCACTTTGAGTTGTTTTTAATGTCTATTCGATTGACAAATGCACTTGCGGCCTTTATGGATTTGCTGAACAGAGTATTTAGACAGTATCTAGACATGTTCTTGATCATGTTTATTGATGATATTTTGGTATATTCTAGAGGCGTAGAGGAGCATGCCAATCACCTTGGAATCGCCTTGCAGACACTCCGAGACAATGAGTTATATGCAAAGTTTTCTAAGTATGAGTTTTGGATCAAGTACGTGGCTTTCCTAGGTCATGTTCTTCTTGAATATGGAATTCGAGTGGATACTAAAAGATTGAGGTAGTTAAGAATTGGCCAAGACCAACCTCACTGACTGATATAAGAAGCTTTCTGGGATTGGCTTGCTATTACTGGAGGTTTATTTGAGGGATTTTCATCCATATCTGTACCCTTGACCAAATTGACTCAGAAGAAGGTCAAGTTTCAATGGTCTTATGAGTATGAGAGGAGTTTCCAAGAGTTGAAGACGAGGTTAACGACTGCACTAGTGTGGACCTTTACTGATGGAACGGAAGGGTTTGTTATCGACTGTGATTCTTTGATAGTGGGATTAGGAATGTGTGTTGATGCATAAGGGAAATGTTATTTCCTGTGCTTCTAGACAGCTTAAGGTGCATGAGAAAAATTATCCCATTCACGAATTGGAGTTGGCGGCAGTGGTGTTTACTCTTAAATTATGATGCTACTACCTATATGGAGCACATGTTGATGTATTCACAGACCACAAGAGCCTGCAATACGTCTTTACTGAGAAGGAGCTTAACTTGAGGCGAAGGAGATGGCTTAAGTTACTTAAGGATTACGACATGAGCATCCTCTACCATCCAGGTAAAGCTAATGTGGTTGCTGATGCTATTAACAGGTTGCCAATGGGAAGCACCGCCCATGTGGAGGAAGAAAAGAGGGAGTTAGCCAAAGAGGTTCATAGACTGGCACGATTGGGAGTCCAATTGGACGAATCAGGTGAAGGAGGAGTTCTTGTGGAAAATGGGTCGGCATCATCTCTAGCAGTAGAGGTGAAGGAGAAACAAGATGAAGACCCCATTTTATTACAATTGAAGGAGGATGTGCATAAGCAGAAGGTAATGTCTTTCACCAAAGAGGGAGATGGAGTTTTGAGGTATAAAGGTAGATTATGTCTTCCCGATATTGATGGTATTAGAGAGAGGATCATAGAAGAGGCACATAGTTCCAGATATTCCATCCATCTAGGGTCGACTAAGATGTACCATAACTTAAGGAAAGTCTACTAGTGGGGTGGAATGAAGAGAGATATTGCTGAGTTCGTTTCCAAGTGCCCGAATTGCCAATAAGTCAAGGTTGAGCACCAAAGGCCATCCAGAGTGGCTCAGAACTTTGAGATTCCAAAATGGAAGTGGGAGATGATTAACAGGGACTTTGTTACCAATTTACCAAGGTTCTGCAAACAATATGATTCGATTTGGGTAATAGTTGATCGAATGACTAACTCTGCACACTTTTTAGCAGTCAAGACGACTGACACCGCAAAGGATTATGTCCAACTCCATATAAGGGAGATCGTTAGATTGTGTGGGGTCTCTTTGTCGATTATCTTGGATAGAGGAGCTTAATTCACAACCCAGTTTTGGAGATCTTTTTAGAAGGGTTTGGGTACAAAGGTACATCTTCGCACTGCCTTTCATCCATATATAGATGGCCAGGTAGAGCGTACTATTCAAACGTTGAAGGACATGTTGAGGGATTGCGCCATTGACTTTAAGGGTAATTGGGATGACCACTTTTCTTTGATAGAGTTTGCTTATAACAACAACTTCCACTCAAGAATTTAGATGGCCCCATATGAGGCACTCTATGGGAGGAAGTGTAGTTTGCCAATTGGATAGTTTGAGGTAGGTGAACTAGAGTTGATTGGATCAAACTTAGTTCATCAATCTATTTAGAAGGTGAAAATCATTTAGGAAAGGTTAAGGACTACTCAGAGTAAATAAAAATCCTATACCGATGTTAGAAGGAGAGATTTGGAGTTTGAAGTCAATACTTAGGTGTATTTAAAAGTGTCACCCATAAAGGGTGAAATAAGATTCGGGAAGAAAAAAAGTTGAGTCTGAGGTACGTTGGCCCTTATTAGATCATAAAGAGGGTGGGTAATATGGCATATAAGTTGGAGCTACCATCAGAGTTAGAGGCCATTCACCCAATCTTCCACATTTCCATGCTCAAGAAGTGTTTGGGAGATCCTAAATTAGTTGTGCCTATTGAGAGTATTGGAGTGAAAGGCAGTCTGAGCTATGAGGTGATCCCTATTCAAATCCTTGATCATCAGGTTCACAAATTGAGGACCAAAGAGGTGGCGTCTATCTAAGTATTATGGAGGAAGCAATTCGTAGAAGAAGCTACTTAGGAGGCGGAAGATAACATGAAGGCCAAATACCCTCATTTGTTCCATCCTGCCAATGATGAGAGAGTTAATGGTAATGATTACCCTCTAAATTCTTGAATTTCCATTCCTTGAGTCCTCCTTTTCATTCTCCATATATAGACGATAGGGTTCTAGAGTCTGAGTGACGGTTGATGTGATTTGTTAATTGTTTGATTGTTTTACTTACTAAATTTCTTGATTTGTTAATTGCATGAGTGAGTTGAGAGTTGGTTGATTGTTAGAGCTGTAGGGAAATTCGTGTCTTAACCCAATTCCCTAGTTTTCCCTTCATTCGAGGACAAATGATCCCAAAGGGAGATAATGTAACACCCCCTAATTCTTTCTAATAGGTTTGAAGTGGATGTACAGGAGATGTTGGGAGAAAATCTGAGAAAAAGCTACGGAGGTAGGTTTATGAGAGTCAATATGATTTATAGAGGGGTTTATGACTCGTAAAGTAGGTTTCAAGGTAAAATTCAGTGGTTCAAGTTTCAGGGCCCCTTCAGTTTACGAGAGGAGTTTACAATTTGTGGAGCCCTTTACGAGTCATGGAAAGGGGTTCGTTAAAAATTCCAATGAGTTTAAATTCCAATCCCATTATTCACGAGAAGATGTCTACGAGTTGTAATATGGTCTACGACTTGTAGAATAAGGTTTCATATCAATTTCAAGCAACTCAGGTTTTTGGACTTCTACTTTACGAGAGGAAATCTACAACTCATTGACGGGGTCTTGTAGACCTGTCGACAGTTTTAATGAGGTTTGTCCAATGCTGTTCCTTTTAATTAAATCCTTGATCATTTTTAGACTTGTATAAGGTCTCAAAACCAACCCTAGGGTAATCATTCTTTATTCTTCACCTTGGGGGAAAATCTTTAGAGCATTAGAGGAGAAAAGAGCTAGGGTTTTCAATACAAGAGCAAGGATCAACCAAGGTTCGATTATTCTTTTATTCCCAATTATATAAGACTTACCAAAGTATGAAATTTCTTTATTCACAGGCCCCTTCATCATCTTGAGTCAAATTGGAAAAGAGTTGAGCTTTGAGAAATTCTACTACCCTAATACTAAATCTTTGTGTTCATTCATGAGATCCTATTTTACAACATAATATGATTGCCATATTGCATGAGTATTGACATAAGATTTATACTTGCATTCCATACTTGATAGCATGAACGCTAAATTTCATGATTTTATGAATCCCACACATGCTAGTAAGTTGAGATTAAGCTTATGAGTTAAGTACTTTGAGTATAATTGAGCATGAGAGGCATGTTGCATTGAGTCACTCATATATTGCTACACATGAATATCTTGCTTGCATTATATAATGAGTAAATTGAGTGAGTCTAAATGATCGTTTGAGTTTGAATCAAGTTTTATTTTCTTGCATTGATTGATTGAGCTAATGAGAAACTGAGTTGAGTTGAGCATTGAGATTTGAGTTGATTGACTGGGCACTGAGTTTTAGTTAATTGAATGAGTATTGAGGATTGAGCTGATTGATGAGTTAAGCATGTTTCAGTCTTGGAGGAGTATCGAGTACTGAGCTGGTCGCGAGTATATATATCTACTTTAACTCACAGAACTACGTTTTCAGTGTAGGATAGTCATTATAGCTTGTTCTGGAGACTTTATTCCTGCAAGTGGACATTTAATATGGATCCAAGAGAGAGTTGATCACCCTTTTCTGTGGCAAGTTAGGGACGGGCGTGGCAACGACGTCGAATTCATTGTACATCACCATATCTTATGGTGGGCTGGAGAGTATATTGGTTAGAGAAACTCCCAAGCAACATTGATTGAGCATGATATTTTAAAATAACTCTATTCCTATTGAGCTACTTTTAAAAGCATGATTTACTCTAAACTTGCATAAACTGATTTGAGCATGAGTTGTTGAGTCGAGGTGAGTGAGTTGAGCTTTACTTTTCTTGAGCTATTTTACATACCAACATATTTCATGTACTGGCATCCATTTGGGCCTGCATCTTTTCATGATGCTGATATAGGTGATAGAGGACTTCAGCCTGTGCATCATTGAGGTCGACATATCAGTGCATTTCCAGAGTTGTTGAGCCCTCTTTACTTTCCGGAGGAGCTCCCCTATTTTATGAGTTGAATTAGTATATCTTTTTCTTTTTTTCTTTGATTTGGGGTGTTCATGGCCTTTCATGACACCATCTAGACTTGTTGAGTAGAGTCTTCATAGACACTGAGTAGAAGATTGTCGAGTATTTATATTCTAAACTTATTTACTGAATACTACGAGGAGTTGAGTTGTATTTTGTTTCATATAAGCCTTTCTATTTGACTTATTCTTCCGCTGTCGAGTTGATATGATGATGAGGTCAAGTGGTTCTCTTGGGGAATCAACAATGATTCTTCAAGTGCCGGCCACGAGAAGGGTACCCTCTCGGGTGTGACAAATTAGAAGTTAAATAATTAACTGATTAAATGTAAATAAAATTAAATAAATATTATTAGCTTGATGCAATAGTTTAATCTATTGTGAACAGGCAATGATGAGAAAATTTAATTCAGTTACTTATAATATAGTAATGTTAATTTAGAATTAAATAATTAGAAGTTAAAGAATTACCTGATTAAAATTTAATGTAACAAAAGATTCCTAAATATAAAATAAGTAGTTTAATGTTTTCAACATAATCTTGATAAATTTTTTCTTTTTAAATTTATTATATTACATACTTTTATCAACAAAATATTTGATAGTCAAAATTTTAGTTAATTATTTATATAGAATAATCCTAAATCAAAAGTGAATTCTAAATGCAAAGAAATTCTAATCCAAAAGTGAATTTTGAATCTAAATAAATAAGAAATGAAATAATAATAAATAAATAAAATATTCTAAAAAGAGTATTTTAATGACGGGAAAAAAGTTCAAACAAAATTTTTAAGGACCTTCACGCTTTTAATATAGTATAAATAGATAATTGAAATATATTTAGATGTTTTAAAATTATATATATATTTCAAATTGCAACCTTTTCTCATAACAATTTAATAAAAATATAGGTTTTAAATTGCTAATAAAAATTTACATAAGCGAATTTCATGAAACAAAACGACAACGAAGTTGGGATTGGAAAAAACTTTTTTTTATCTAACTAATACGCACTATTATATTTCCGTTATCTAATATCCTTTTTATTTGATACTATCACACTATCGTTTAATCTTTTATATCCTAAAACAACAAATTTTTTTTTGAAAAATATATTCACTTTGTTTATTTAAAAGATGAAATTGAATTTTTAGTTACAACAAATTGTGGAACTATTTTTTTAAAGAAAAAAAACTTATGAATTTACATTATGTACTCATCTTTTTTATTGGCAATATCTATATCTATACTATATATAAGTGGCATTAACCTCCTCAAGTAGGCATACATATAAGTGGCAATAATCTCCTCAAGCAGGAAGCTAGTCGACATGCCTGATTGAGCAACTTGAGGGTATATTCATAAATTTCTTATAGTTCTTTCATTTTAATTTGCTTGTCTTATTTCTAAGTTTTTTTATATATCTGAAAATGCATAAAAGATTTAGGGGCAATTTGGTAATGTTTCGTGGTCTTTTCAGAACATGTTGACATGCCTGCTTGAACAACTTGAGGGTATCTCTGTAGTTTTATTGTGGTTCTTCTATTTTAATTTGTTAGTATTATTTTTAATTTTTTTATATATTTGAAAAGTGTATAAAAAATGCATGGGCAATTTCACAATTTTCCATGGTCTTTTGGGAGCAGGACGACATACCTGTTTAAGCAGCTTGAGCATGTTTTTGTACTTTTTCAGTGATTTGTCTTATCTTTTCTATTTTTATATATATTGAAAAACTAAAAAAAAGAACTTAGAATATTTAAAAGGCATGTAAAATATTAGTTGAGTCTTAAAATTTTATCGGTGCCACACAAAATGGAGAGATAAAGTAACATATTTTTGAAAACAATGTAAAAAATATGATAAATCTCAATAATTAATTCTAAAAGACATGTAAAAGAAATTGGTTAAGTCTTAAAAATTTTATCGGTGCCACATAAAATGGGATAGAGAAAGTAATATGTATTTGAAAACAACGCAAAAAATACTGTAAATCTCAATAACTAACATCTTAAAATATTTAAAATACATATAAAAAGTTTGATTGGCTTTTGACATTCTATTAGTGTGCATAAATTAAAACAAAAGGCGTGATGTATACTATTTAAAATTACATAAAAAGTTTTGTAAATTGCAATAAGTAATAATTTTAAATATTTAAGAGAAATATAAAAAATTCAATTGATTTTTGAAATCCTATTAGGACAACATAAATTGAAATGAAAAGAGTAATACCTATTATTTCAAAACTACTTTAAAAATATTATACATCAATAAATAGCAAGACTTTTCAAATTTTATCTGAATAACATAAATTGGTAAGGACCAAAATAATTGGGTTCGTGCAATGCACAATTTATGTCACTAGTTAATACATATGTGGCGGTGTGCAAAGGTCAAATCCATGGGTCCTTATCGCTATAGCTACTTACCTGTCAAATATTATCACTATCCAAACCTAGGGCCTAGACGTGACACGGTGAATGGGAACCCGAAGGGAACCCAAACAAGCCTCTTAGTATATCAATCACACATTCTTGATCGCGGAAGCAAAATAAACAACAACAAGAGATATCATAAAAAGGGAAGCGGGACTAAGCGCAAGTCTTGGAAATTCATAAAAACATAAAGAGTCAAGCTCATGGCATAAATACATCATAATATCCAACAACACCTCTAACATGGAATAGAACAGGGGCCAAGACACTCTCCGAGCTCACCCTCACAGTCAAAAGTGTTCAACATAAAGAAGTCTCAAATAGAAAGAGTAACATAGATAGTGTCTTCAGACTTCAGGACTCACCAAAGCTTATCTCCAAAGTATCAACTTGCCACGTGGAGGATGATCAAAAGGTGCTCCAGCCCCTACATGATAATATCATGTAGGCATAGAATATGCATTAGTACGTCAGAATGTACTAAGTAGGGAGGACGCAATGCAACAAGACATAAGCCAATATAGTCAAAATGCATAATCATAGGCAGTGGATAAGTATAATCTCAATATGGCATGCATGATTAATGCTTGAAGTAAAACATGCTTGTAAATTATACAACTTGCACAGTACCTAATACATGTGTGGGAAAAGACCTTATCCGACATAGACCAAGCGAGCTACTACTTGGAATCTAAGGCATGTCACCCCCTTGACAAGGTGATCGAGGTATGTCACCCCCTCGACAAGGTGATCGAGGCATGTCACCCCTCGACAAGGTGCAGTTTACTTGCCGTGGTAGCCATACAATGAATAATTTGAGGCATTTCACCCCCTTGTCATGGTGATTGAGGGATTTCACCCCTCAACATGGTGTGGTATAACTAGACAGATCCGCTAGAAAGCCATAAAAGAGATCATGTATAATCTTATGCTGGCATATAGTTTAGAGTCTAAGACTATACATAAGGACCCCTTGAGTTGAGCCCACATCTTAAGCCTCAATTGGTGCTAAGTCTAATCCCACGGAATACTTAAAATAATCATACTTTAGTCATAACATGAATAACTTGTATGAGACATGATAATATGACTTGAGTAGCTCATAAACATGCTTGACCTTTAGTAGTGAGCCTAACTCGAACATGAGAATAGATAACAATCATACATGATCCATGCTTTAACATGAATGGCTCACAAGAGGTAAAAATCTTGAAATAGGGCTTAACTTGATACTTACAACATCATAGATACTTTTCATGAATTCAACACATACATGGAAGCCCTTAATCATCATAAAATCATTTGACTTGTAAATTATGTAATAGATCATCAATAACTTGAGAATTCTTGACTTGACATTTTATCAAATACTTGGTGTGTTCGTGATACTTATTCAAAATCATGCAATTTGAGGGTGTTTAAGATGAGAAAACTTAATAAAAATCAAACCACCAACATATAGTAAAATCTTCATGTAGGGTACCTTGAAATCCATCATTAAAAGTCATAATAGATCATAGTTTTATAGCTCAAAATATGCATCATCTCAATAGACAAAACCAATTCATGATATAAGCTTGAAACAGATAGTCATGCATAATCAATTAACATTTCATAAAACCCCAACATAATTCATGCTCATATTTCATAATAAGAGATACCCATAAGTAATACAATTTGAAATCAAACAATTTTCATAAAAAGGAACATTGGGCTCCATGGGTTAAAGGACCCAATGGATGAAACCCACATACCTCAAACTTGAGTTTTCTTAATATGAGCTTGAATGAAACTTAGTGCTTGAAGTGAATCCTTGAGTTCCAAAGTTAAGCTTGAAACCCTTGAATTTAGAATGAGATATTTGGTTAAGTCTTGGAGAGATTTTTGTGAGGGTTTTGAGAGATATAGAGTTGAAAAAGGCCAAATATGAGTGTTTTTTCCCACAAGTGGGCATGGGGTTATGACCTAATGCCCTTGGAAAACACAAAAGAATTAAGCAAAAATTTGTACTGGTTTGTAACATGGACCAAATGCGAAGGAAAAAATTGTACTACTCCGCGCTCCTAGCGCGTCGCGGCCAGCACGAGGATACTCTTTGGAAATCAAACATTAGCGAAATTTATTTTTAGCTATGGGCCTTATAAAATCCAAGTTATACCTATTACCTACTCAATTTTTGCCCCTTGATTGAGAATATGAAATTGAATTTTTGATATCACATACGAATTTTGAGATATATAGAAATTACTATTATGGTTATTCTAAAGCATATTTTGGGGTGTTTCAATATCTCCTCCTTGGGAACATTCATCTCCGAATGTCAAAAACGTCCATAAGAGAAGTAATGATGAAGATTATAGCTTGACATGAATGCAACAAATATATTTAGACACCATTCTCAAAAAGTCTCAACATGAGTGTCAAAAATCACCATAAAGTTGTTACCATGAATATGAATGCGTGCAAAATAACATAAGCACTGAAACTTAAGACTTGAAATCATGTAGGGGACTTAAATTAGTACCTTTGGCTTGAGTAAAGTGGAAGAGATATGGATATCGCTTTCTTATGTCCGCCTTGGCTTTCCATGTGGTACTTTTAACTTGTTGGTTCCTCCAAAGGACCTTGACAGAAGCTACATCTTTGTTTCTCAACCACTTCACTAGTTTATCAAAAGTTTTCACCGGGACCTCCTCATAGGTCAAAGTATATTCTATAACACCCATAATATCAAAGGGCACTATAGCACTTGGGTCACACACACTTCCTCAACATGGACACAAGGAAGACCAGATGAACCATATTCATCTCTATAGGCAACTCCAACTCATAACAAACTTACACACTCTCCTAAAAACTTTATAAGGATCCATAAACCTTGGGCTTAATTTCCCCCTCTTGCCAAATTAGACCACACCCTTTATGGATAAGACTTTCAAGTAAACCCAATCACCGACCTTAAACTCAAGATCTCTTCTCCTCACATTGGAGTAGGACTTTTCTACTTTGGGATGTATTAGATCTTTCCCTTATCAACCTCATCTTCTCCAAGGCCTCCGTGACCAAATCCAGACTAGCAAAGCCATTTCGGCCACTTCAAACCACCCAATCGGGTATCTATAATGCCTACCATATAAAGCTTTAAAGGGAGCCATACGAATGCTTGAGTAGTAGCTATTGTTGTAAGAAAAATCAGTAAGTGGAAGATTTTCATCCCAACTATCCTTAAAATCCAAAACACAAGCTCTAAGCACATCCTCAAGAGTTTCGATAGTCCTCTCGGCTTAACTATCTGTTTGAGGATGAAAAGTCATCCTAGGCTTAACCTTGGTTCCAAAACCTCTTTGGAATGACCTCAAAAAGTGAGACGTGAATTGAGAACCATGATAAAAAATGATAGATAAAGGCACCCCATGCAATCTAACCAACTAATGTATATACAACTTGGCATAATCTTCAACCCCATAAGTGGTTTTGACCAGAAAGAAGTGAGTCGACTTTGTCATTCTATCCACAATAATCCAAATAGAGTCAAAGTATTTTCTAGTCTTAGGAAACCCAAGCGCAAAATCCATGTTAGTCTCTTCCCAAAGTAGGAATATCTATATCTTGGGCTAGGCCACCTGGCCTTTGATATTTGACTTTCACTTGTTGGCAATTGTGACATCCGGTTATGAACTTAGCAATGTCTCACTTCATACCACCCCACCAATATACCTCCTTCATGTCTCTATACATCTTTGTAGAACCAAAGTGAATAGAATGAGATCCATAAATATAGTCGGTGTAGTAGTCAACCCAAAGGACATAACCACAAACTCAAAGTATCCATACCTAGTCTAGAAAGCCATCTTGGGAATATCACACTCCTCACTTTCACTTGGTGATACCTAGACTAAAGATCAATCTTAGAAAACTGACTAGCCCCTTGAAGTTGATCAAAAAGGTCATTAATCCTTGATAAAGGGTATTTGTTCTTTATGGTGACTCTATTAAGTTGCCGATAATCAATACACATTCTAAGAGAACCATCCTTTTTCTTCACAAATAACACTGGTAGACCCCAAGGTGACTTACTAGGCCTTATGAAACCCTTTTCCAATAAATCCCTCAATTGATCCTTTAACTCCTTCAATTCCTCTGGGGCCATACGGTAAGGTAGAATGGAAATAAGTTGAGTATCGGAAAGGCTATACCAAAATCTATTTTCCTTTTAGGAGGAATACTAGGAAGGACTTCAACAAACTCATTAACAACCGAAACCGACTCAATAGGAAGGAATTTAGACTCAACATCCCTAACTCTCACAAGATGGTAAAGGCAACTATTAGAAACCAACTTTTGGGCTTTAAGACAAGAAATAAATCTACCCTTGACCACCACATCACGACTTTCCCACTCAAGGACGGGCTCATTAGGGAATTAGAATTTAGCCCTATGAGTTACAATCAATAGAAGCATAATATGCATGCAACCAATCCATCCCAAGAATGACATCAAAATCCACCATATCTAGTTCAACGAAATCACACGGATGACCTTATGCAATATAAACACGGGACATTTTCTATAGACTCTTTTAGAACAATGGACTCACCAGCAGGGGTTGAGACTTCATAGGGTTCATATAAGAATTCGGGGGACACATGAAGCTTTTTGGCAACACAAAGAGTAATGAAAGAAAGAGTGGCACCTGAATCTATCAATGCATACATATCAAAATAAAAAACCTTTAACACACCGATGATGACATATGGGCACCTCATCCACCCCTTGTCTTCCTTGAAGAGCATAGAATCTATTTTAACTTGGAGCACCTTTTGGTTGGCCTCCCTTTGACCTTGGACCCATATTAGCACCTTGGACTTATGGAGGACCATTTGTACCTTTGTTTTGAGCATGAGGACAATCAACCACCTTATGACCCATTTCACCAAAACCATAGTAAGGATTAGAGTTTCTCAAACATGTGCCATTATGGTTTCTACCACATCTTTGGCACTTAGGGTTAGACACCCCCCACCGCCACCACCTCAGAATCTTGGATTATCATTAGCACTTCTCCTATTAGGAGCATTGGAAGACCTATGGCCTTTGAACTTGTTGCCTTGAGGAAACCAGCCACCCTTGGAATCTTGGAAACCACCTTCAAAACGGTCCCTCTTGGACTCACCACTTCTTCTCTTTCTAAGATTTTCCCCCTCTAGTTGCTCGGCATAAGTCATGAACCGAGAGAAATCCATATCACCTACTAGTATGGCGGTACAACACTTGTCATAAACTAAGTCGGACACTCCTGACATAAATTTGTTCATCCTTGATCTTGGTTCGACAACCAATTGTGGAGCATACTTGTATAACTTGTTGAGCTTGAGGTCATACTCCCTCGCACTCATGGAACCTTTCTTAAGGTTCATAAACTCCATCATCTTAGCCTCCCTTAGCTTGATAGGAAAGAACTAGTTGAGGAATGCAACTTTGAACTCTTCCTAAAAGATAGAACTATCATTCCTCCTTCTCCAACTTCCATTATGTAAACCAAATTTGAGCTACCTCTTTGAGTTGGTAGGCTGCCAACTCCATCTTTTGCTCCGAATTGACCCCCATGATGGATAGCACCGTGTAAACCTCATCTATGAACTTTTGGGGATCCTCATTTATCTTGGATCTATGGAACTCCAACAGGTTCATTCATGTGAAATCCCTCACCTTAGAAGACGAAGTGGGAGCATTGGGCTTCTTGGTTAATTTGGTTAGTCATTGCATGAGCCAATATTGTAATAGCATCTCACAACTCATCTTGGGCTACCTATCTGCTTTGAGGAGCTTGAGGAGCAGGAAGGGCTGGTTGCTCCTCGTGTTTACGGGCTCTCCTTAGTCTCCCTCTTCGAATCAACATAATCTAGAAGAACAAAGAGTATTCGTTAGGGAAAAATCCTTACACTCGGATCTAAAGCATGATATAGACCATGAAGAAGTGAAATATTTCCTAAAATACCTCATAGTCTCCTATTAATAGTTGTAGCACGTTTCACAACCATGAATAAGACTATAATAGACGTGGTGTGTTAGATTTTGAGGACCATTAACAACCTAGTGCTTTGATAACAAGTTTGCCACGACCCAAGCCTAGATCTTGGATGTGGCACAGCGAATGGGAACCCGAAGGTACCCTAAAAATCCTCTTTTAGCATATCAATCACATATCCTTGATCGCGGGAGCAAAATGAACAACAACAACAGATATCATAAAAAGGAAAGCGGGACTAAGGGAAAGTCTGGAATTCATAAAAACATAAAAAGTCAAGCTCATGGCATAAATACATCATAATATCCAACAACACCTCTAACATGGAATGGAGCGGGGGCCAAGACACTCACCGAGCTCAGCCTCATAGTAACAAGTGTTCAACATAAAGAAGTCTCAAATAGCAAGAGTAACATAGATAGTGTCCTCGGACTCGAGGACTCACCAAAGTTTATCTCCGAAGTATTAACTAGCCACATGGAGGATGATCAAAAAGTGCTCCGATCCCTACATAGTAATATCATTTATGCATAAAGTATACCTTAGTATGTTTGAATGTACTATGTATGTAGGATGCAATGCAACAAGACAAAATCCAATATAGTCAAAATGCATAATCATCGGATAAGTGTAATCTCAGTATGGCATGCATGATTAATGCTTGAAGTAAAACATGCTTATAAATCATACACTTGCATAGTACCTAATACATGTGTGGGGAAGAGACCTTAACCGACATAGACCAAGTGAGCTACTACTTGGAATCCAAGGCATGTAACCCCCTTTAGCAAGGTGATCGAGGCATATCACCCCTTCGACAAGGTGATCGAGACATGTTACCCCTCAACAAGGTGTGATCTACTTGCCATGGTTTCCATACAATGAATAATCTGAGGCATGTCACCCCTCGTCAAGGTAATAGAGGCATGTGACCCCCTCAATAAGGTGTGGTATAATTAGATGGATCCACTAGAAATCCATAAAAAGAGATCATGTATATCCTATAGCGGAACATAGTTTAGAGACTAAGACTTTACATAAGGACCCCTTAAGTCGAACTCCCATCTTAACCCTTAATCGGTGCTAAGTCTAATCCCACGAAATACTTGAAATAATCATACTTTAGTCATAACATGAATAACTTGTAAGAGACATGATAACATGACTTGAGTATCTCATAAACATGCTTGACCTCTAGTAGTGAGCCTAACTCGAACATGAGAACAGATAACAATCATACATGATCACTTGCTATAACATGAATGGCTCAGAAGAGGTAAAAATCATTAAATAGGGCTTAACTTGGTACTTGCAACATCATAGATACTTTTCATGAATTCAACACATACATGGAAACCCTTAATCATCATAAAGTCACTTGACTTGTAAATCATGTAATAGATCATCAATAACTTGAGAATTCTTGACTTGACATTTTATTAAACACTTGGTGGGTTCATGATACTTGTTCAAAAACATGCAATTTGAGGGTGAAATAAGATGAGAAAACTTAATGCAAATCAACCTACCAACTTATAGTAAAACCGTCATGTAGGGTACCTTGAAATCTATCATCAAAACTCATAATAGTTCATAGTTTCATAGATCAATACATGCACAGTCTCAATAGATAAAATCAATTCATGATATAAGCTTGAAATAGATAGTCATGCATAAGAAATTGACATTTCATAAAACCCCAACATAATTCATGCTCATATTTCATACTAAGAGATACCCATAAGTAATACAACTTGAAATAATGCAATTTTCATAAAAAAGAAGATTAGGCTCCATGGGTGAAAGGACTCAATGGATGAAACCCATATACCTCGAACTTTGAATTTCTAGAGATGAGCTTGAAGGAAATTTAGAGCTTGAAGTGAATCCTTGAGCTCCAAAGTTAAGATTGAAATCCTTGAATTTGGAATGAGATATTTGGTTAAGTCTTGGAGAGGTTCTTGTGAGGGTTTTTAGTGATATGTAGTTAAAAAATGGCTAAGTATGAGTGTTTTTATGCACAAGTGGGCATGTGATTATGACCGCAATGCCCTTGGCCGGCACATAAAAATTAAGGAAACATTTCTACTGATTCGCGTCTGGTCTGCAAAGTGGACCAAACACGAAGGACAAAATAGTACTGCTCCGCACCCCTAGTACATCGCGGCCAGGGCGTGGATGCTCTCGGAAAATCGAAAATTAGCAAAATCTATTTTTTTACTACGGGATCTCTAAAATCTGAGTTATACCCATTTCCCATTCAATTTTTACCCCCTGATCGAGAATATGAAGTTGAATTTTTGATATCATGCACAGAATTTGAGATATGTGAAAATTATAATTATAGGCATTCTCAAGCACACTTTGGGGCATTTCAAATATCTTTAGCTTTGAAATTACAACTACACCCTTGGTCATCCCTTCTTCATCTTTCTATATAATAGAAATAGAAATTATGCAAAAATATTAACTTTTTGACCTATTATTGGATATAATATAAATAAAATTAAAATTTTAGGATGTAACAATTATTCTAAGTTTCATAATAACTGCTGAAACATGCTATAACAAGCAAGCAAGTTGCTGTAATTTCTATACTTGTTAGGAATTCCTGAGCAATTTCATATGTAAATAAGTTAAAGTGAGTAAATTGATCTTCTATTAATTGCATCAATTATATTTAATAATAAATATGATGGAATTAGTCTAATTTAAGAATAAAAGATAGATTTATAGTAATCTTGACTGAAAATGTTGTTGCAGGTAAGTTCTTTGAAATTCCATTACATTGTTGAAATGTGCAATGACAAGAAGCAAGTTATTTCAATTTCCATAATAATTTCTAAAATATGCTACAACAAGTACATAAGTAATTATATTTTTATAATAATTACTAAAATATACTACAACAACTAAGCTTGAGGAAAAAGAGGATAAGAAAGAGAAGGAGGAGGATTAGGCGGGGGAGAAGGAGGAGGAAGACGAAAAGAAAGAGGAAAATGAAAAGGAGAAGGATGAGATGAAGGTGGAGGAAGGGGAAAATAAGTAAAAGATTGAGGAGGAGGAGGAGGAGAAATAGAAGGATGAGGAGGAGTAGAAGGATAAAGAGATGAAGGAGAAGGAAGAGACAAAGGAGGAAGGGCAGAAAGAGGAGGAAGAAGAGGGGCAAAAGGAGGAGGAGAAGGAGGATGAGGGTGAAGAGAAGGAGATGAAGAAGAAGGAAGAGATAAAGGAGAAAAGAAGGAGGATGGCGGTGATAAAAAGGGGACTATAATACCCTAGTTTGAAAGTAAGAATATGGAAGAAAATGCAGAAAAAAATTCTGTTGAAAGAACCACGATTTAGTTTATAAATCATAGTTAATTTTATGGACCATAGATGAGGTCCCGTGGAAGGACCTGAAACTTGAATTTTTTATAGAAAAAAGGATCATTGTATAAATCCTGACCACGAGTTGTAAATGGAATCATGACTTGTGGATGTCGAGCGTGGTTGGGAATAAAAAGGATCAAAATTTGAGGTTTTTGAACTTTAAACTACGATCTAAAAAGACATTCACATATTTGGAACTACAGATCGTAATAAGGCCTCGTGGGTTAGGTCTTGATGATTGAATTTTTTTTTCTAAGTATTTAAGTTGATCCACGAGATAAGTTTATGGACCATACATGGAACTATGGTTTATAGAGTTGGGTTCGTACATGATATCCTGCAACCTTGACTTTTACTCTTCTTTTCATGAAACGTTCCCGTAGATTGTAGATGGGTCTATGAACAGTAGATCCTATTTGTGGTTCCTACTTTAAAATTTTTTAATGAAGGATATTTTTGATATTTTCTATCCTCCTAACCTCTAAACTATGTCATTTTGACTCTATAACTATCCACAACCATTCCAACCCATGCCTTCTTTACCTCATTCTCACCCAATTCTCAAATTACTCCAAATTCTCCCAAGATATTCTCCTATAAGCTCCTATTGAGAGTCCAATCTAGGATTTCAAGCTTTATCACTACTTTCTAGATTTCTCCTAGTAATTTTATTCAACGTGTGTGGATATTAATCCATGGGTCCTTTTAACCTATGGAGCCAACATAATTTTCCTCTTTTTTTAAATAAAAAATTCAAGTATGTATTTTAAAGATTTTCATGATCTTAATTCCAATTGTATAAATTATGATTTATTTTATGATTATCTTCTCAATTGCACATGAAAAGTTATAAATTGCATAACTTACATAATCTATGTGTAAATTCTTCTATATGATACTTAGGGTTCAGAAAATTATATATGGATTCTTTCAATTTTGATTAAATTTATATTAATTCACATACTGCAAAAAATTATCTCAATTACATAATTTTGATCTTACTAAATGTAAACCCATACTTTTGCCAAATTTCATCTCAAGTCATGATTATGCAATTCCAGTGTTCAAGTAGGTTCATGAAATATGGTGACTTAAAGCCTTAATGATGACTTTGGACCCTATCATAATCAAATTGAAATATGATTTGTAATGATGGAAGGTTTATACCCATATTACTTGATTTACATGAAAATGAGTTATTCCTTAACAAGAATCTTTATTGGTTTGGTTGACTTACATTGCATTTCTTACATGACTAGATTATGAAACTATGAACTTTGAAAGACTTATGAACCTCTGATAAGAAAGATTTTATTTGTAAGGATTTGAACTTTGTATGGCCTTGATGGTGCTTGAAATTTGGTTCCAGAAAGTTTTTGACCAAGGTGACATCTCATGGACACCTCCACGGGCCATGTGGAGGAGCCTTGAGGTGGCCCTTGGCCTTGTGTTTAGAGAATTGACCTTAATTTTGGAGTTCAATACTAAGACTTGCACCACATAGACCCCACATGGTCCGTGTGGCACTTTATGAGCCGTGCAGTAGCTTTTATGATGTAGCCTTGGCCTTGAAAACTATATTTTGGCCAAGGCACTTCACACATAAACCTCATACGGTCCGTATAACCCTTCACGGTCTGTATGGCCCTTCATATGGGCTTTGGTGTGAAAAGTTTCTAAGTATGGACTCACCATCTCGAAACTTCATCAGTGAGAATTTTTCCTAAATGTTGCACCACGAAAGTGGCAAAAGGTCCATGTGCCTTGGTACGATCTGTATGCCCTCCCTATGGGACCCTTGGAAACATTTTACATTTGTTTCATTAATAGCGTTCTCATAATTTTGTCTACTCCTAAGCATCATTTGTGACTATCCTATCCTCAGGCATTCTAATGACCTATAATCTTCTTCTCTCATACAAATTCATTCAATACTTAGAATTTATTTAAGCTCTCTCTTAAGAACTCCCCTAAGGTGAACCTTTGAAGATTGTCTTGGAGATTAAGGAAAGACTCTCATCTTCATCAAATTCTTCTTGTTTCTTCTTGATAACTAAAGTACGTGGGATTGATTAGACCGAAACTCTTTTCACTTGATTTTCATGAAATTGAGCTTACTTTAATTATGAATTTTTAAGATTATTGCTTATTTGATTCAATTGAGATTTTTGGACTTTGTTTTATTTTTGATTTAAAAGTAATTTAAGCCCTAACATCTTGAATTGCATGAATATTATGAAGATTTGAATATGCATTGTTCCTTTAAAGTTTGATCTGAGCATGAGTAATCTAAATTGTGATTTGAATATGGATTTTACTTATGGATTTACTTGAATTGTATATTGAATTGTTAATTTAAATTGAATCTATATTGCCCATTGCTATTCACATATTATTCATGACATATGCATACATGAACATTGGATTTTCATGAAAATGATTCGGTGGATTAAGCCCACATATATTTATGAAAATGACTCGTTTAGTTAAGTTTACATATATGGATATGACAAGAATGTGATCACATAATATTGGTTTATTGAGCATATTGGGTGTTTACACCATATTGATATTGTGAATGATCTATTCCTATGCATGAAAAGTATGATATAAAATATGATTTGACTTTTGATCCCAAGTGTGATTGATTATGAAGAATGCTTGACTTTTAAGACCAAGTATGCGTTGAAATGATTTTAAATGACTTGCACCTCTTATGAAAGCATGCATATATATATATATATATATATATATATATATATATATATATAG
>JAABOM020109371.1:0-24568 GCA_011800125.2 Solanum clarkiae | reverse complement strand
AGACCTTGCCGCTACTTCTTAGAAGTAGAGAGGCTGTTTCCGAGAACCCTCATCTCAAAACCCATAAGCAGAGAGAGGCTGACATGAATGCACCAATTACATTTAAGCATCATTTTCAAAAAGCCTCAATATGAATGTCAAAAATCACCATAAACTTGTTACCATAAACATAAATGCATGCAAAATAGCACGAAGTCTGAAACTTAGGACTTGAAACATAGATGGAACTTAGATGATTACCTTCAGCTTGAGTAGAGTGGAAGAGATATGAGTATCGCTTTTTCATATCTGCCTCGGCTTCCCATGTGGCACTTTCAACTTATTGATTCCTCCAAAAGACCTTGACGGATGCTATATTTTTATTCCTCAACCTTTTCACTTGCCTATCTAAAATCTCAACCGAGACCTCCTCATAGGTCGAATTTTCTTCGACCACACCCACAACCTCTTAGGGCACTATGGCACTTGGGTCACCCAGACACTTTCTCAACATAGACACATGAAAGACCAGATGAACTATATTCATATCAATAGGCAACTCCAACTCATAGGCCACCTTACCAATCATCCTCAATACTCTATAAAGACCCATAAACCTTGGGCTCAATTTACCTTTCTTCCCAAATTCGACCACACCCTTCATGGGTGAGATCTTCAAGTAAACCCAATCACCAACATTAAACTCAAGATCCTTTCTTCTCACATCGAAGTAGGACTTTTGTCTACTTTGGGTCGTCTTCAATCACTCCCTTATCATTCTTACCTTCTCTAATGCCTCCATAACCAAGTCCAGGCCTAACAAAGCCATCTCCCCTACTTTAAACCACCCAACTAGAGATCTACAACCCCTACCATATAGAGCCTTTTTCAAAATAAACTCCCTCAAGACATCAACATTAGACACACACAATCTACCTTGGCACCTAAGGGTACCATCTCCCCTATGGGAGAAAACCTCAACTTTACCATCTTTTACCAAGGCCTTCAACTCTAGCAAGGAGGGATCAAGGTATTGTTTTGACTTGACTTCCTCAATCAAAGAAGATTTAGAACCATCAACAATCATTAAACCACCATTTTCAACTTCATTCAACCTAACCCCCAACCTAGCCAACCGGTGAACTTCTCTAGCCACCTCCTTGCCACCAACACCAACATGAGCTAGGCTACCCATGGACACTCTACCTTGAGCATCAGTCACAACATTAGCTTTACCGGGATGATAATGCACACTCATGTTATAATCCTTAAGGAGTTCTAACCACCTTCTTTACCTCAAGTTAAGATCTTTTTGTGTGAACACATATCAGAGACTCTTATGATCGGTAATCGCATCAACATGAACCCCATACAAATAATAACACCAAATTTTCAAGGCAAATACCACGATCGCTATTTCACGATCATGGGTGGGATGATTCCTCTCACGCACTTTAAGTTGTCTAGAGGCATATGCTATCATCACCTTATCATTTTACTTCAACACACTCCCCAAATTGATTCTTGAAGTATTACAATAAACTACAAACCCCTCTAACCCTTTCGGTAAGGCCAAGATAGGAGCAGAGACAAGATTATCTTTCAAGGTTTACAGAATCATTTCATATTCCTCGGTCCAAACAAGCTTTGCCTTCTTTTAGGTCAACTTAGTCATAGGGGAAGCAATAGAAGAAAAACCATTTACAAACGTTCTGTAATAACCCGCCAAACTTAAGAAACCCCTAATACCTGACGGAGTCGAAGGTCTAGGCCAATTTTGTATCACTTCCATCTTCTTAGAATCCACCTTAATGCCATCACTCGACACCACATGTCCCAAAAATGCAACTTCTTTCAATCAAAATTCACACTTTTCATATTTAGCATACAACCTCTCACCCCTCAAAATTTGCAAAACCACCCTCAAGTGATTCACATGCTCTTCCTCACTATGGGAATAAATCAAGATATCATCAATAAATACCACCACAAACATATCAATGTAGGATTTAAAGACCCTATTCATGAGATCCATAAATATAGCCGGTGCATTAGTCAACCTAAAGGATATTACCACAAACTCAAAGTGCCCATAGCTAGTCCTAAAGGTTGTATTAGGAATATCACACTCCATCACTTTCACTTGATAGTAATCGGATCGAAGATCAATCTTAGAAAAGTGACTAGCCTCTTGAAGTTGATCAAAAAGGTCATCAATCCTTGGTAGGGGGTACTTGTTCTTTATGGTAACCCTATTAATTTGTCAGTAATCAGTGCACATTCTAAGTGAACCATCATTTTTCTTTACAAACAACACCAATGCGCCCTAAGGTTACTTGTTAGGCCTTATGAAACCCTTTTCCAATAAATTCCTTAATAGATCTTACAACTCCTTCAATTCCGCCGGGGTCATACTTTAAGGGAAAATAGAAATCGGTTGTGTATCAAGAAGGAGGTCTATACCGGAGTCTATTTCCCTTTCGGGAGAAACATCGGGAAACTCATTAGGAAAGACATCAAAAAACTCATTGACTACCGGAACTAACTCAATGGAAGGAGCTTATGAATCGACATTTCTAACCCTCACAAGATGGTAAATACAATCCTTAGAAATCAATTTTTCTTTACGTTTAAGACAAGAAATGAATCTATCCTTAACCATCACATTATGACTTTTACACTTAAGAACGACTCATTAGTGAATTGCAATTTCACCCTATGGGTTCTTCAATCAATGGAGGCATAATATGCATGTAAATAATCCATCCCAAGAATAACATCAGAACTTACAATGTCAAGTTTAACAAAATCACAAGGTAAGACTTTATGCAATATGAATACGGGACAACTACTATAGACTCTTTTAACAATAATGGACTCACCAACGAGGATAGACACTTCATAAGGTTCCCACAATAATTTGGGACACACATAAAAATTTGTCAACAAAAAGAGTAATGAAAGAAAGAGTCGCACCCATATCTATCAATGCATACATATCATAATAAAAAACCTTTAACTATCTGTGAAGTACTACTCCAAGACCAGTGACCTCTAGAGGGGTATGGTTGAGAACATCGACAGTCATCCTTATAATCCTTAGTAACCCATGGAAAATGCCTCGACTTGTGATCCTTTGTTCCACGCTTGAAGGATACACTCGAACCGGCTAAAAAATCTCCCGAATGGTACATCCCACACTTGTGGCATGTAGGAGAAGCTTGAACACCAATATTCTTGCCTCTCCTTTGAGCATAAGGACAATCAACAATCTTGTGACCCATCTTGCCACACCAAAAGCATGCACCTGTGTTTCTCCTACATGTGCCACTATGGTTCCTCCCACATTTTGGGCACCTAGAGTGAGTCATTCCTCTATTGCCACCTTCATATTGAACCTTACTCCTTCCTTTCTTTGAGGCCACTGAGCAATCTCTCATCTTATGCCTAACACTACCACACTTAAACAACTTTCAATGCCCACCAAATATTTCCCTTGATGCCTCTTGCCACACTCTTGACAATTGATGAGATGGAAACTTCCCTCCTTGTACTTGGGCATCGATGGTCTAGTAGAAGATAAAACACCCTCAACTCGGGCCCTCTTAGTCTTTTTGTGCCCCTTCTTATCATTTGGACCTCGAGGTTACCCACTGATTGGTCGAGTTGAGCATTCACAGCTTTGGCCAAAATCCCAAGAGCACTATGAATCTCCGCATTTGATATGTCACCATTGGAAAATTGACCCTTAAGTGAGAGATTGTCACCACCTTGTCCACCACCCTGAATAGCTTGAGACATTTTCTGAAACATAATAGTTAAGAATAAGAAGTTAACCTTAGAGGGCCTAGCTCTACCATATGACATTAATTATGAAGAAGTGAAACATTTCCTAAAACGCCTCGTATCCTCCTATTCATAGTTGTGGCGTGCTTCACGATCATGAATAAGACTCTAATCGACGCAGTGTGTTGGATTTCCAAGTGATACCAAGTTATCACGACCCAAGCCTAAAGCCTAGACGTGACATAGCGAATGGGGAGCCCGAAAGGGACCACAAACAAACGTCTTAGCATATCATTCACACATTCATGGTCACAGAAGCAAAATAAACAACAAGTGATCTACAAAGGGGAAATGAGACTAAGAGAAGTCTTTGATAATCATTAAGGAATAAAAGAGTCAAGCTTATAGCATAAATACATCATACTATCTAACAACATCTCTAACTTGGAATGGAGCGGGGGCCAAGACACTTTCCGGGTTCACCCTCATAAAACAAGTGTTCAATATAGTAAATCTCAAAATGGAAAGAGTAATGTAGATAGTTCCCTCAGACTTGAGGACTCACCAATGCTTATCTTCGAAGTACCGAATTAGCCATGTAAAGGATAATAAAAAAGGAGTGTTCATTCATATATGGTAATATCATGTAGGCATAGAGTATGCATTAGTACATTTGAATGTACTAAGTATGCGGGATGTAATGCAACAAGAATATAAGACTTAATATTTAAAATGCATACATATAAGCAATGGATATAATCTCAATATGATAGGTATGAACAATACTAGTAATGAAACATGCATGTGAAACATATAACTTGCATAATATATATTTAATACATATGTGGGAGGAGACCCTAACGGACATAAGTAAAACCAAGCGAGCTATAACTTGGAATCCCGATGATTACTCCTCATTGGTAAAGAGGTCCTCTAGTTAACAAGGTAAACCATACTTCACCTTATGAGAACCTGTCCCATTTCGAATGAAGTAGCCCTCCTTACGGGATCCTGTCCCATTTTAGGAAAGGATTTAATGATAAAGTACACTAGATGGATCCATTAGTATAGGAAGAATAAAGTATAGTCCTATGTTAGCACATAGTTTAGAGGCTAAAGACTTTATATAAGGACCCCTTTGGGTCGAACCCCCACCTAAAGTACTCAATCGGTGCTAAGTCTAATCCCATGGAATAATTAAAATAATCATAACTTTAATAACTTATAAGAGACATGAAATATGACATGAGTAGCTCTTGAAACATGTTGGCCTCTAATGGTGAGTCTAACTTGAAACATGACAGTAATTAATAATGAACCCTTGCTTTAACTTGAATGATTCACAAGAAGTAAAAATCTAGAAATAGGGCTTAACTTGTAACTTGTAAAGTCATAGATATTTTCATGAACTTAATACATGCTCGAAAACCCACAATCATCTTGAAATCATTTGACATGTAAAAGCTTGCAATTGCCCTTTAATGGCTTAAGAATTTTTTTCCTGGTATTTTATCAAATACTTGGTCGGCATATATGGACACATATTTTAAATCATGCAAATATAAGTATATGGTTCATGAAATAGTAAGAACGATGCATTTCTAAATCATTTAAATCAACTCACCAATAACGTAATAAAACCCTATCTTGGGTATCATGAATTTCACATCAAAACTTCACAGTAGATCATAGTTCTCATGGCTTAAATCATGTATAATCTCAATAGACATAGATCAACTCATGGAATAGACTTGGCATTAGATATTCATGCATAATCAATAAATACTTTATTAAAACCTAACATAATTTATGTTCATAATCCATAATAAAAGATGCCCATAGGAAATACAACTTGAAATCATGCAATTTTCATAAAATAGGAAGGTTGGACTCCATGAGTGAAAGGACCCAATGGATGAAACCCACGTACCGTAAACTTGGGTTTTCTTGAGGTGATCTTGAAGGAAACTTGAATCTTGAATTAGCTCCCTATGTTCTGAAATTAATCTTGAAATCTTTGAATTTAAATAGGATATTTGGTTAAGTCTTGGAGAGGTTTTTAAGGGGGTTTTGAGTGATACAGAGTTGAAAAATGACTAAGTATGGGAGATTTCACGTATAAATGGTTATGTGGCCATGACCCCAATGCCCTTTGGCCGAAATAGAAAAACAAGGAAAAACTAGCACTGGTCCGCGATGGATCCGTATCGCAAAACGAACGTGAACAACCATTATTTTTCAAAAAATTAGTGAAAATTATTTTTCGCTGCGGGTCTTCTAAAATTCAGATTATACCCATTTCTCGCTCATGCCACTCATCGAGAATTTGAAGTCAGATTTTGGAAATCACGCACAAATTTTAAAATATATGTTAATTACGATTTTGGGTATTCCGAGCTACATGTGGGGTGTTTCATCCTTAGAACCAGAGTAGTTGCAACAAAGTGGGATAAGAAGCGATGCTCAAAACAGAGATAAGGGGCCCAAAGTCAGATGACTCGAGGGGTTCCTTAGAGATGAAGGCCCTGGCTTCTTCTAAGGATACCTCAAAATCTTCCGGCCAATTTTCATTCATGTATGGAACATCCCCAGAGAATTCAAAGCCAAAAATATCCTTGAAGAGTTGATTGTTGATCACAATGCATACCCCTAGGATAAGGGTTTCCATGTCGTCGCTTTTTCTAGACCAACGAAAATTAGCATAGAAATCCACACTACCTCTTCGTAGTATTTCACCCTGCATAGTCGTAGAAGCAGAGAGAGTTTTTGAGCCAACAGAAAAGCACTAACTTTGCAGTGAGAATCTTTGAGTTGTTCAAGATTAACCACCCATCCAAGATCCATAGGTCTCCTTTTGAAAGCTTCAAAGTTAGCCTTAGGTATAGTGTCCCAGAACTTGTGAGCTTCGTTTTATCCCAGAGGATCAGTAGGAAAAGAACGAGGTTTTTAGAATTTTTCTTTTTGATAGACGACTTCTTTTGAGAGCAAATATAAATGGATGACTCAAATTCGGAGAAATCGGAGGAGATGAAATCCACTTCCAGGGAGGAACTGTTCTTTGGACTTTTTTTTGGAGGGGGATGGTTTTTGCTGCGGATCATGGTGATAAAGAGTAAGGAGAGAAAGATAGAGGGTAGTTGAAAAGAAAAAGGATGAGAAGGATAGAAGATGAGAAGGTGGAAGGAGAGAGAGAGAGGTGTTATAAAGAAGGGGAAGTCACACAGATGGAAGTGTGATAATGACAGGCGGAGAAGTCAAAGAGTTTGACTGACGAAGGAGCGCAGTCAAGGAGTAATAATGAGGAATAAGTGGCGGGGGGATGAAAGAGAAAGGAAAGAAAGATTACATAAATTAGTGAGCCATAAATGCACATGATTTACAAAAAATATTATGAAAAATCATGAAAAAAATACAAATAGCAATAAAGGAAAAAATATATTTGTAAAAAGTTTTAATAGGGAAAGGGAATAATATTTAATTTTTTTTCAAACATAAAAATCTTTCTTCATGCAATGATTTTGTAAAAATATCCGCGAGTTGATTTTCAGTGTTGATAAAATCTAGCATAAATCACCCTTCTCAACATGGTCACAAATAAAATGATGTTTAATATCAATGTGCTTTGCTCTAGAGTGATGCACAATATATTTAGACAAATTTATTGCACTAGTATTATCATAAAAAATAGGAACCAATTTTAATGTCAACTCAAAATCTTCAAGTTGATGCACGATCCAAAGTAATTAAGTGCTATATATTCCTACGAACATATATTCTGATTCAGTTGTTGATAGAGCAACCAACGTCTTTTTTTTGCTTTGTCAGGATATAAGTGACTCGCCTAGTAATTGGCGTGACCCGTTAGTACTTTTCCTGTCAGCTTTGTCACTTGAAAAGTCTGCATCTGAATAACCAGTTAGAGAAAAAGTAGCATAGTTAGGATACCATAAGTCCGAATCCATTGTTCCGATCAGGTAATGGATTATTCTCTTTAGGCAGTCAGATGAGACTCTTTGGGAGTTGACTGGAATCTTGCACATTTGCACATACTGAACATGATATCGGGTCGACTTGTTGTAAGGTAGAGTAGAGATCCTATCATGCCTCGATACATTTTTTCATCGACATTTTTCCCATGTTGATCTGATTCAAAGCACGTGGAAGGGCTCACTGGAGTTCTATAGGCTTTTTCCTTGTCCAGACCAAATCGCTTGATCAGCTCCTTTGCATATTTACTTTGGTAGATAAAGGTACCTTTGTTGGTTTGTCTGATTTGGAGTCCCATAAAGATAGTGAGCTTGCCCATGAGGCTCGTTTCGAACTCTCCCTTCATAAGTTTAGCAAAACTCTCCCACAAAGAGACATTAAGACTACCAAAAATAATGGCATCAACATAAATTTGAACAATAGGCAAATTTGAGTTAAGTTTTTGGACAAAGAGGATAGTGTCAATATTTCTTCTTTTAAAATCATTTTCAAGCAGAAAGTTTCTAAGACATTCATAACAAGCCTTTGGGGCTTGTTTCACTCCATAAAGAGGCTTTAATAGTTAAAAAATATGATTAGGAAGGGATAAGTCTTCAAAATCGAGGGGTAGTTTGATGAAAAACTTTTCTTTAATAAACCTATTTAAAAAAACACATTTAACATCTAGTTGAAAGAGTTTAAAACGATAAAAAGAGGCATAAGCAAGTAAGATGCGAATAGATTCTAACTTTGCCATGGGAGCAAAAGTTTCATCATAGTTTAAACCTTCTTGCTGCGAATAGCCTTGGGCTACCAACCTGGCCTTGTTTCTTACAATGTTTTTATCTTGTCCAATTTATTTCGAAAGACCCACTCTGTTCCAATAACAGAGCAATCAACTGGCCTTTCAATAAGAGTCCGTACTTGATTTTGGTCAAACTGTTCAAGCTTTTATTTCATGACCTTTATTTAGCAATTATCTTTAGGTACTTCATCAACTTTCTTTAGTTCCAGCAGGGAGACTAGGGCGACCGAGGCTTGTTTCCTTAAAGATATGCTGGTTTGCATTCTGTTTGAAGAATTTCCAATGATGAAATCATTTGAATAGCTTGCGATATGTCTCCATTCTCTTGGTGTCATAATCTTTTTCGGAAGAGCAGGTGACTTCTTAGGACTGGGAGTTGGCTCTTCTGTCTGATCAGTGTTAGTGGATAAGGGGTTTGTAATAGATTGAACAGGAGAGTCACCCATAGGGAGCTGCATACTTGGGTTAGAGTCATAAAAATAACATGTATAGACTCTTTCACACTAAGAGTACGTTTATTAAAGACACAAAAAGCACAACTAGAAGGAGAGTAACACAGAAATATACCTTCATCGCTTCATGGATCGAACTTACTAATATTGTTCTTACCATTGTTGTGGACATAATATTTGCATCTGAAAGGGTAGAAGTAGTTGATGTTAGGTTTCTTCCCCTTTTAGAGTTCGTAAGGAGGTCTTCCTTAGAATAGGTCTGATCATGCACTTGTTAAGCACATGGTAAGTTGTACTGCCAGTTTCTATCCAGAAGTGGTCTGATAGACCCTGATCCAATAGCACAGTTCGAGCAGTGTCTTGGAGAGAACGATTCTTTCATTCAACCACTCCATTTTGTTGTGGTGATCTGAGTGAGGAGAAGTTTTTAGAGATGCCATTATTATTGCAAAATTTTTCAAAGATTTTATTTTCAAACTCTTCTCCATGGTCACTATGGATGGTAGTAATAAAGTAACTAGCTTCTCTTTGAATCTTTTTACAGAAAACTTCAAAATTTGTGAAAGCTTCGTGCTTATGAGATAATAAAATAACCCAAGTAAAGCGAGAATAATCATTAACAATAATAAAGCATAGCATTTACCACTAATACTTGTCGTTTTAATGGATCCGAATAGATCCATGTGCAACAACTGCAGTGATTTTGAAGTCCTGACATTGTCTGTTGCTTTGAATAAAGATCTGGTCTGTTTTCCAAACTAACCTGTATCACAAGGATGATCCTTTTCAAATTTCAACTTGGGAAGTCCAATGACTAAATCAAGTCTGGACAGTTTTTTGATTCCATGCATGCTGGGTTGACCAAGTTTCCTGTGCCATATCCATGGATCTTTTGTGATTGTCATCAAACATGTGAGAGTGGGGAGATCTACATTGTTCTGCACATAAATGTTTTCCACTCGATCCCCTACAATAGTAATGTTCTTGGATAAGTTTTTGATGGTGCATTTTGTAGCATTGAATTTCACATCAAAGCCGACATCACAAAGCTAGCTGATACTTAGAAGATTATGCTTTAGTCCTTTAACTAGATAGACTTCGATGGGATCACATGAAGGACTGATTGTGATTGTACCAAAACCTGTTACTTCATCTTTTGCTTTGTCACTGAACCTGACATACCCTCCATCAAATTTCTTAACACTTGTGAAACTTTCTTTCTTTCTGGTCATATGTCTTAAGCACCCACTGTCTATAATCCACATTCCCTTTTAGTAAGATTGCTTTAGAGGTGCCTGCATCAAGAAACAATGAATTTGTTTTAGGTCCCCAATTTTCATTGGGTACTTGATTGTTAGCAGTAGAGACTTTTCATCTCCAAATCCATATTCCTATTGTAAGAGTTTTGCTCTTGAGGGATTTGTGACCAGCTTTGCCGCAAGTGAAACAAATGGAATTATGAGAGTCATTATTTTCAAAATCATAGTTTTTTGGTTGAGTCTTACGAAAGATGTTATTGAGCTAAAAGAGCGATGACTTGATGGTTTTCGGATGCTATTTAGACGCATCTTAACTTTATCATGCTCCTCTAGAAGTAAGTCAAATTTAGCTTGACTTCATTCAAGAAGAATCTCCCAATTTTCCATTTTGTAAGAAATCTTGTTACATATATCATTGTCCTTCTGAAGTTTGTCAGTACATATATCAATAGTATTTTGAAGGTCATAGAAGTTAGGGCATTTAGGGAGTCTTACCTCACTGGTTTCACCAAGTGCCATGAAGCAGATGTTTGCAGTTTTAGCAAGATTTTCCTTAGATTCTTCTTCATCGCTCCATGGCTTAATGACTTTGGGTTACTGCCTCTGCGAGAGTTCTTCCTCCTCAGTTCTGGGCAGTTTTGAGGAATGTGTCCTAGTCTTCCACAATAGTGGCATCGATCGTCATTTTGCTTGTTCTACCTTGACTCCTGTTGTAGTTTTTGTCTCTGTTGCCTCAGCATCTGCCTAACTTCTTGAGTGATCAGTGACATCCCTTCATTGTTGGCTTCATCTAGCTCTTATTCCTCAGTGAAAGATTCTTCTTTGAAGGCGACTAATTTTTTCATATCATCTTTCTGATATCGCTGGATGTGATTATGCTCATACGCCATGATGTTTCCATGCAATTCATCATATGTTATATTTTGTAGATCATTGTCTTTTAGAATGACAACTTTTATTTCCCAAGCCTTGGGAAGGCTTCGAATACGTTTCCTGACTTGTAGGGAGTTTGCATATACCATGCCTAAGGATTTTAGTTCATTGACTGTCTTGCTGAATTTGGAGAACATAGTTTCGACGTCTTCCTCTTCAGCTATTTTGAACAGTTCATATTCATTGACCAGAGTATTTATTCAAGGCTCCTTGACTTTGCTTGTTCCTTCATAGGTAACTTCAAGTTTGTCCTACATCTCCTTTGCAGTTTCACAAGTTGATATTTTGCCCATACTCAAATCCACTTACAACACAATAGAAAAGACTGATGACTCTGACATTATTTGTAGAATTTCCTGCTTATCTTTGATAATTTCAAAGGACTCCAGATTAACAGATTTTTCAGCAAATGAGTCAGGAATAGCTTTGGGACCCTTTTTGATGACTAGCCATGCTTGGTAGTCAGTGGATTGAACAAAATTCTGAATCTTTCCTTCCAGTGTGAGTAGTGTTGGCCATTGAAGTAGGGGGACAATTTGAAGAAAGATAGTCTTGAAGGATAGCACCGGGAATTTGATAGTTAACCATTTGATCTTTTCTCACAAGTTGTTAGATTTAAGAAGTGAGACCTTGCTCTGATATCAATTGACAGTCAAGAGGGGGGCGAATTGAAATTTGTTCGATAGTTGACTGAGTTTGATGAGTAGTCGACTAAGATAGCAACTTAAAAAATAAGGCATAAAGTAAAAAAGACATAGCAATGTATATAGGTTCAGATCACCAATGTGGTACCTAGTCTAGTCCCCTTAGGTCAGTAGGGTTCCTTTAAGGTTCAAGATTTTTTTAAAAAAAAATACAAAAGTAAAATAGATCTTATTAATTCCTAATGGTGCTCAAGTATCAAGTATAAAAATATGTATCTATCGATCTATTTATCTAAAAAAAAAAACAGAAAACTATAAATCTAAACGAACATTGACGATGTCCTCTCCCACAAACTAAAATTCACTTCAAGATTCATGAACTCGAAAATTAAATCTTCGAAGCCAAATCGAATGAAGAATCATATGAAACACACCATATCGTTTTGGAGGTGAATTAACCTCGAAATGCCTCCTCATTTGAATTCCCCTCTTTTGCAACTCCAAATACTTATCTTTAGGAATATCCAAAAAAAATTTCTTTAGATTAGGAATATCCTTAAGAGGAATTGTAACAACAAATGTTTCCCAATCAATAACATCGCTAAAAGGGGTGAGATAATTATCCTTAATTAAGACAGGTACACACCCCATATAAAATCTTTCCACCATTCTTAGACTTGCAACTTCATATCCACTTGGATATATACAATATTTGTTTTTCTTATCATGTCATAATATGAAACACCCTTTGGTAAGTACTTGTGAACTTGAACATCTTCATCTGTACTATTTTTCCAATGTTGTAATAAAATTGGCCTAATTGGACCATGAACACCTCCAGTAAAGAACACAAGAACGGGCTGGTCGGAGGGCGGTGGGCCGCCTAGAAGGCATTTGGTTGTTCCTAAAGGGAGATGGATTTATGGAATTGAAACATCTTTTGTTGGATTAAATTTTTCTGAGGTATTGGCATTGCATAGAGCTCTGATTGAGTTTTTGTACAAATGTGATATAGCAAAGGAAATTTCAGGTCCCCAATCATGACAAACAAGCATGAAATGATCAGCACCGAGACTTCTATTTCAATAATAATATTTTTGTGAAATGACATTTATATAATCCATTGTTGTGCTCTCCATGAGACCCCATTCACGTGACTCAGCCATATATATAAACACTTAATGGTAGAAAATATACACGAGCTTTATTTGAGTCATCTGTTCTGAATTTACTTATTTCCATTCCTTGAATAAAATAACCCTCAATAGCATATGTATGTTTGCATGGACCAAAATGATATATTGGGGGTGGGCGTCCCCTTCTTTGTATACATACATCTTAATTTTTTTTCATTTTCAAATAGCTCATGTGGTAGGAAATAACATTCAAGTACGTAGGACCATGAGGGATATACTCATCATCATCTTCTTCTTCTTCTTTTTCTTCTTCTTCTGCCCGATTAATTTTGTTTTGTTTTAATAATAAAATTGCAGCTCTAGATCTTGCAAGTCATGCTTCTAATTTCTCTATTTTGTTGTATCTTTTTGGTGTTGTTGTGCTCTTATATAAATTAATAATAGGGACATCATCATTTTGATTAATTGTCATTGTTGACGAACCATTATTGAGAGTATGATGATGAGAAATTGATCTAAGGTTCAAGTGGAAGGGAGTTTATAACCTGTCTTTTTCTCTCAGTTTGATGCGCAGATCAGAAATTTTTCAACTCTTCTCAAGAAAGCCTAATCTAGAAAACCTCACTCTTTTTTTCTCTTTCTTTACAATCCACATAAGAGTACAATGCTTTGTAGAGTATAATAGTAGAGTTTTCAACCTAAATTATTTTCTCAAAAGTATAAAACTACTATGTCTAGAAGAAGGCTAATATAAGAGGCTTCCAACAAAAACTGGTCATTGGTGATTGACATCACCCAAGGGAATTCTTCCTATCAAGGATGTTAGGGGAATCCTTGATTGGGGATACTTCCATTTGGATTGGATGTCCTTTCCGTCTTCAGCTCTTTAATCTTCTCTTGATTGTTTGGATGCATTCCTTCTTTAGCTCTTCAATCATTTCTTGATTGGTTTTCTTTCCTTCTGTAATATTTTAGTACAATCTTCCTGTCCGAATTAGATCTCTTTCCTTTCAAAAATATTATTGTATATTTGCTTTCCTTTGGGGTGTATGATTGACTTCCTTCCCTTTAAGGCTGGATTCTTTCCTTCTCGATCTTCTTTTGAAGTAATCACTCCCAGAGTATCTTCTTTTCTTTTTGAATGTCCTGCAAATGAGATCATCAAAACTAATTAGATGCTAACAAAATGGAGAAATGCAGTATGAGTACCAAAAACATGGAATACCAGTAGGCATCATAGACTAATTGAACTTAGAGAGATAAAATATAATAAAGGTAGCAAGATGATACTAGCTAAGTTAGAATAAAGTTATGAACTAAATACAAGGACAAATTACGAGGTACGAGGAAATCCACAACAACCAATGACAATGTAATTAATATCATGAATTATAATAATAATATCCAGAATCATAATACACAAAGATAATCATTTCAGTAAAAGTAATGAAATGATACAATCCAAAAAATGGTTGGGGGCAGCCCAGAATAAACCTCAAGCTCATCAATCGTAAATAAAGAGCACGAAAATATATCTATGATTATTTGAAAACATGCCTCAAATTCATTAATAAAATTAAATAAAACTTAAAATATGTCTATGAGTTGCCCAAAAATATGTCTCGAGTTAATCAACGATAAAATAATACCGAAATAAGATAATGCATACCAAGTCCTATTTTTTACCCCAATCTTCCTTAATTATCAAATATTTTCACAAATTTTTAGATTTAACTTGTTATCATTTAAAATCTCATTAATAACCATTTCAATCTAAGTCTTACCTAAAGTACACATCTGAGACAAAAATTTTCTATAATATTATAAATTCACAACAATGAAAAATTCTCTTCAAATTTAGCAACAACGACTGAAAAGTACAAAATAACGACATAAATAATCCAACAAGCCGGCATAGAACTAACTACCTATGTTTATACCATCCAAGAGTCATTTCTAAGGATAATATACTATTCAAACATCAAGAATTCACCTAAGCTAGGTTCTCTCGACCTACATATTACATTAATTATCTAACAAGGCTATCTAATTTTCAAAAAGTCACAATTTTCTATATTATATAAAATATCATCCTGAACATATATTACTACTGAAATTATATAAAATGAATCGAGTCAAGTCTAAGAAAAAAGACTGTAACCTATTTCAAAGTCAAAATCATGCTCGAACTGCTAAACCAGGGCTTTTTATTTTCGAACCAATTCTAAACGATACCACTCTATCAAGTTATCAAAGAAATCATCAAAATAAAGCTAATGATATCCATATTGCAATAATGAAATTCGAATTAGAATTGGATTAAAAGTTTGATATTGGAATTCGCGCACAAAATTGAAAACAAACTTCATCACGAGGTTCTAATAGCTCAAGAAACTTGTGCCCCAGAATAGGCCTATTTTGAGCATCAAAACCGTCTAAATTAACCAACCAAAATTCAAGCCTAATGAGTAAAAAATGATGAAAATGAGCAAAACTTGGATAGAACTCACAAGATTATGGAAGAATAAACATTATTGGAAGGTCCTCCCATGAATTTTCAACTTACCCAAATAACAATAATTGAAAAAAAATTAATAAATTCTTCTATAATCCTAAAATTATTATGGTGAGACTTTATAGCTGAGATCAAACTATTTTTAGTCATTACTAGGTCCTAAAATAACCTTCAACGAACGCGAGGGACTAGCCCATGAATGCAGAGGTCAACTAGGTTAACCTTCACGAATACAGAGTCATGCTTGCGATTGCAATACACATGCAAGTTAGCCTTCACGAACGTGAAGTCCCATTCCACGATCGCGGAGAATAAAGAAGGGGTGATTTTTTTTGTCATGACCTAAGCTAGGGCTTAGATTTTATGCGACGATTAGAATTCTTGAGAAAAATCTCAACAAAGCCTCTTAGCATATTAAGCATACATAAAGTAAGTAAAACAATAATAGGAAGAAAGTGGAAGGTAAATCTCAAATAAAATCTAAAGAAATAAGGAAAGCGTATGCCCGAATAAATGGACATATATATATTTGACTAGCATGCCTCTAGTATCATAAGTGGGGAAATAGAATAAGTCACTAGTTCACCCAAACAAAAGTAGTAAAAGAAGTCTAACACAATAAGAGCATAAACTCAAATAGCTTGTCCACGAAGTTTGAAGACTTACTAATCAAGTGAATCAACCTTCTGTCTAGCCATGGGAGTATGCAGGGTGATCGCCAAACCTTACATTATAACACAATGCATGCAAAAAAGTATGTGTTAGTACTTTGAATGAACTAAGTATATGAGCAATGCAGTGCATAATATCATAGTGTGGAATTGACCAAGTTAAGAAACATGCTAAGTAAGTCTTTGAAGTGTAATAATAAATCATGAACATCACCAAAGCATTTTAAGAAGCATAATGAAGTCATGGGAAAACATAAACACTATAATGGTGGCTATGGTCATTGTAAGAAATCACATACTTTATGAAATGTCATGACCCTTATTAAAAATCATAATCATAGTAAGAGTCATTAATCATAGTGAAATATACCACAAACTTTTGAGAAATTTATAAGTCATGGTGAGAATCATAAATCTTGTGAGAGAATCCTTTAACAATGTGAGAAATATCATTAATCATAGAATAAGATACCTTAAAAATTATAAGAGTTATCATTAATTGACATAAATCATGTGAGCTATAACATGGAGTTCCAATGCTTATTCATATATTGAAGGAAAGAGGGAGATTACTTGTCAAGATAGACTCTTTTATGCCTATGTGGTTGGACCACATGCTTCGTGGAAGGTGACAAGGATAAATATGTCTCCCATGGTTCTCGAACAGTAGATGAAACTGATTGACTAACCTGATCTATTGAGCTCTCTTCTTGGATCTTTTCTATTTCGAATACTACGTGCTAGGTTGGGTGGTTAATTTTTATGCAGGTTGTAGTTATAAATGTTAGGTAGGAGTGTAATGGAGTACTTGAGTTCTATATAGCTTTACTTAGGGTGAATAGAACTACTTGTTGAGTACCATGTTATTTGGTACTCACTCCTTATTTCTATATTTGTGTCAGTTGTTCGCTCGACCCTTGTTAATTGTCTTTCTCCTAATTTCAGTTTGAGCTAATTTTTGGAAGATTGAGAGGTAGCTGCTAGTTGCTTCAACGGACTCTCATATTTCCTTTTTAAGTTCTTATTCTATTAGAGATACAAAAGCCTCGATATTTGTATTATTCTTTCAGATTCTTATGTACATTAGAGGTTTGTACATGTGACACCAAATTCTGGGGGTATTTTAAAATTTTTGTTTTATGGTTGTTATTCAGCTCATTTGAGTTCTTATTTTCATTTAATTTTGCATTATTTTCACTATTACTTATTTTTTCGTTGTTTTAGGCTGACTTATCTTGGTGGGTTAAGGCAATTGTCATCACACTCGGGTGTGGATCATAACAGTTAAACTTTAATAAATTTATAATTTTTCTTCAACTTGTGTTTTTCACCACACTGATATTAAAAATTTATTTTTCTGAATAATATGGAGAAAAATTTATTGATATATTACTCACATCAATCGATATAGATGACAATTTATCTTCACTATTTTGACTAGCTAAACGTATGAGGGGTCGTTTGCTAGGGTGCATAAAATTAATGTTAAATTGAGTGCATTAGTAATGCTTGCATTAATTATGATGAGATATTTCTTATGCTGGTTTAGTATATTAAAAATAATATACATTGCATACTTTTTAAAAAAATTATTTATTTAAAAAGATACCCTCCACGAATATGGTAAAAAAGGAGATGTAAATAAAGTTTTGAAGGGCAACTATGTCTTTAACCATTCGAATGCATGCATTAAAGCCCTTCCATTACTAATACCTTGTAATTGATGGTGTTAGTTATACATACCATAATAATTGAGTGTATAACTAATACTTGCATTAGTTATATATATCATGAGAAAGTATACAAACCAAGATACTACCAGTACATCTAATTAATGCATGCATTATTTTTTCTATATACTCTAGCATACGACCTTTAAAAATTATTGTATGTTTTGTACTAGTCAAAGATTCACTATTTTTTGGCTTTGGGGTGTGATGGAATAAAGCAAAATGACTCTTTAAATTGTTTGCGCTTCTTTCAATTGTGAAGTAACAATTAGCCAATGCAACTTTCGACGCTCATCATGGGTAATCCGAAAATAGTCGCGCTATGTTTTTAAACATAGGGGTCAGGCTGCGTACATCCGACCCTCCCTTACCCCACAATGAGCGGGAGCCTTTGAGGCATTTGGGTAATGTTGATGTTGATGATGATGTTTTGTACTAGTCAAATTTTGACTCCGTTGATGGAATTGACAATGAGTAGCTTCAATAGAATCTTGTGTATTAATTCAGACTATTATTCTTTCCCTTCTCATTTAGCAATTCGAGTTTGTCTTTGATCGCAACAAGAAGTATACTAGTTTCTAACTCTGATGCATGACACAACAATGGTCCTTCAAAAAATTGTTGGGTACATCTCAGAGTTTAAAAAATCTTTGCTCTTGCTTAAGAAGGAAGTTTCCCAATGGACCTCGGGTAGTCCTATGGTCAGAACATCATGAACGAGGATGGTGTACATGTTGCACTTTATTATTCACTCAACCCTAACCGTCACAATTGATGACGTTGAAAATCAGGAGATTGTTAACTATAAAAATCCTCATCCTTCTGCCAAAGTAGATCAGAATGATAGTAGGGTGAGGAAACTGTTGGGAGATTATGTTGGGTCAAACTACAATAGTGTGATATTGATGATTGAAGTTTTCTCTTTATGATATATAATAAAGTTAAACTTATTTGAAATAGATTAGGATGACGATACGTTGAAATTTGATGAATAATTTTTTTTGAGAACTCAAATTCAAACACACTAAACAATTTTCACATGCACTTCAAATGCGAGTCACATATGTATGAATCATTTACAAAAAATAAACATAAAAATGGATATTAGTTGAATTGCAAACACAAAATCAGGTATTTGTGCAGTTCTCCTTGTTCCATCCTACACGTTAGATACTTGAGTCTTGACTAAAATCCATTTATCCATTTAGGGAGGTGGACGCCGACCAAGAATTTAAATATGACGGGGGCACCACGAAGGGCCTGCATTAGTTAAAGCATATTACACAACCCTACTTTATGTCATAATTTTATTCAACACACGTAGAACTAGTGTACTAACGTAGAAATATGCATTAAACAACTTTAGTTCATGATGTTTTGCTCTATGGAGCGATGGTTGTAAATTTACTTAGCATCTGTGAGGTCGCGTGTTCAAAATTTGCTACCCCTATGTTTTATCAAAGTTTTAAAGCTTACTTTAATATATATTACTCTTTTTATCGTATGACACAGTTGAAATTTCAAAAGTCAATTGAGTTTTTACTAAAAATATTTGAAGTTATTAATTATTGTGATTTATAGTATTTTTACATCATTTTCAAATAATATACATTGCTAGCTCTATTACAAATTATGTGGCATAGATAAATTAGGAGAGTCAACAAATTTCTTATATAATTTTAAAATATTTTTAATTTTTAATTATTATAATTAAAAGTACTCTTTACATGATATTCAAATAATATATATTATTTCATATGTTTCAATTTATGTTGCACTAATAGATTCTTGAGAAATTAGAGGAATATTTGCACAGTGCAAATATAACATGTGCTATATATTTTTTAATTTTAAAAAAATTCTTAAATAACGATTTTTTAACGAAGAACAATAGGCAATTTATACACAATGCATAAAAATATGTGTTATATATTATATGATTCTTTTTTTTTTTGTTACGGTTAAAAGATCCATTTGAGCTTTTTTTCCTCTTTAAATTTAGATCTCTGCTATTAATTTTTGGTTAATGAAGTTTACAAGTTCAAAACCTTATACAATAATTATAAATTTATATAAAAATTCAAGAAACCTAATTAATATCAATTTGGTAGTCAGTCTTTAGAAAATCATTGGCATTCCTAGATCCTAATGGTAATGTTTATAGTGAACGTTTGACATACAAATCAAACATTTTTCCCTTTATTTTAATTTTTTCAAAGTTAAATTTTTTTAAAGTTAGGGTTGAAGATAAAATTTTGTTTACTAATACCATTTTGTAAAAGTGACAAGGGAGCATTTTATTTGCACTTATGAAACTGTACCGAGTTGAAAATATAGTATTTTAAAAGGCAAGAGTGTGAGGTAGGGTATATTATTTAACACAGGGTGATGAAAGTGCAAGAGGGGGAGGGGGAAGGGGGGGGATTGAAATTTCTTCGCTTTTTCTTTTAGTTTAAGTCTGATCTTTGGGAAGTCAGCTAACCATTCAGATAGTCGACTAGGAAAATAAGTAAATAAACTAGAAATTAAAATGCGTAAACAGAAACTTCGACACCCGATATTTTTATACTGGTTCAGATTCAATTTAAATCCTAGGTCCAGTCCCCTTGGGTTGCAAGGGATATCTCTTAAACCTTTAGTGTAGAAATGGTTACAAGAATTAGAAATAAACACTCGAATGTTTTTCTCTCTTTTTTTTTGTTTTTCTTTATCTGTTGATACAGACCTCTCTTCTCAATTTTTCTTCTTTTCTCTCTCTTTTTCTTTCACCGTAACAATAACCAAAGATTACAATGATTTTCTAAAGATAAAGAGTATTAAAGAAGGCTTGAATAACAGTAGGCTTGTATAGTTGTGAGATATCCAGATGCCTCCTTTATATTGAAGAGACGGTATCCCAAGGGATTGGATCCTTGGATTAAGGCAGTGATGAGTCATCTTTCCAAAAATAAGGTTAAGGCAAAGGATTTGGCGATCTTTATGCAATCTCCCAGATTTTTTGTAATCTTTCCTGATTCCTCTTGATTGTGTAGAACCTTTTTGATTGATATTCGTCCTGTTAATTAGCAATGGCAGATTGATCTCCCAGATTTCCTATAATCTTCCTGATTCCTCTTGATTGTATAGAACCTTGTTGATTGATATTCTTCCTGTTAATTAGCAACGACAGATTGGTCTTGGTAGGAAAAGATCATTGATTGATTCTGTTTCAATATCTTTTCCTTTTTCTTCTTCTAGATCTCTTTGATTGTCTTCATCAAATTTAAGATAGATTTCCTGGCTACAGTTTTCCTTTTTGCATTTCATCAAGGATGTTTCTTTTTGTGTGTTTTCCTGAAAATAGTCATCATTCAAAATAGATTAGCACTAACAATCTCCCCTTTTTGATGGTGACAAAATTTGATTAAGTAGTTGACTTCATTGTGTATAGTTGACCGCTTTAGTTGCTCCCCCTGAATGGTTGCCTGGTGGTAGACTAAGTCCTTTTAATTCTCCCGCTGAGTTGATACCTGCTAGTTGACTTGTTAGTAAAATACCAAAAAGAAACAGCAAAGAACAACCAGAACAACATAGTAATAATATAGCTACATAATATTTCTCCCTCTTTTGACATAAGCAAAAAGGAGAACACAGGCAAAACAGAGCATATACAGCATTTCAGAGTCTTGGGCATATAGACCCTTAGCAATAGTCCAAAGAAAAAAAAAACTTAAAATGTCAGTACCAATTTCCTTGGTGGAGGCTCGAATATTTTCCATAGAGTCAGCAACAGAGTTAACTTTGTAGTGACTAGAGAGAAGCAGGTCTTTGAAGGACTTCAAATTTCTCATCCATTCCAGTGATTTTAGATAGAGTATCTTCAAGAAGCTTAGAGTTAGGAGGAGTGGGGGCAGTAGGGGTAGGAGGAGAGGGTTCAGGCGAAGACATACGTGCAGCAATGTCCGCTTTGAAAACCGAAGAATCATTGGAGAGTACATAGCTCATACTTCCAAAATCCGTATAATTGTAGCATTGCTTTACAGTAATAGAAGGAATGTCTGCAAGACAGATAGAATTGGCTTCAAGGATGCGAGATATGATCATCCCATAGGGAAGACTAGGGGAATCAACAGTAGAGTTGATCAAGTAGTTAAAAATGAAAGAGGAAAGCTTGAATATTTTCTTGGAGAGAAGGCAATAAGTCCATAAGGTGTCTCACATAAATAAGGAGGTGAAAGAACCCGCTCTTGAAAGGAGAGTGGTTGCCACTATGTGTACAATGACATGGGCTTCAAGGATACATCTTTGGAGCCAAGAATGGAAGGACACGGACCTGAGGGATTAGAGAAGAGAGCCTTCTTGGCTTCTTCAAAGGTTACTTCAAAATTAGATGGCCAAGAATTTTTAAAAGTTCCAGAGAACCCAGAGCAATGAATTTCAAGAATTTTTTCCTGAATGTCACAGTCCAAGAAAATTCGCTTACCAAAAACTAGGGTTTTAACTTCTCCAGGCTTTGAGGATTAGAGGCTAGCATAGAAGATCCTGAACAAAGGTTCATATACTACTTTGGGCGGAGAGAAATACATTTGCCCAACCTTGATATTCGAAGAATTTCTTAATCGGACAGTGAAGGTTCAAAAGAAGGTCAAGATCAACAACACTATAAGGGCTCATATTTTTAGGATTATTTATTTTATTAAAGGTTGTCATGGGGCCCCTACGTCAAGCCAAGTTCAAAAGATTTTCCATTGGCTAAGTTTGACACTAGTACCGGTAGAAGGGTTGACTTTAAACAAGCATAACTCTTAGCATAGTTAGAACTGGGTGGCCCTTGATATGTCAAATGAAATCCCTTTGAGTTAGCTTCGCAACAGACTTGGTTTGACCTCATTCCAATGTTGGATGAAGGAGTTATGACCGTTTTCGTGAGACCCTCTCATACAGTGAAGCCCCAGGGGCACCTATATGGCCAGTGGTGTCTTGTACGGACCGTGTGAGGTGTCTTGAGTTGGAAAAGGCCATTTTTAGCCTAAGGTATAGGGCAGTACCAGTGGTACAGGCTGTATGGCTTGCCACTGGCCGTGTGGCTGGTCTTGGGGTGAGTACAAGTGAGGAATAGTGGGCGTTTAGGGAAGTTTTCTTGTTAAGTATTGTGCCACGCCCCTCACCACAAGCTGTGGCATGGTGCACGACCCATGTTCCTTGGCGTAGAGCCTGGGCAACATTTTCTAGCACCAAGTATGGTTCCACGAGCCTCCACACGACCCGTGAGGCTCCATATGAATCGTGGCGGCTTATGTGGTCGCGACGAGACGTCGTTTTCCAATAGATTTCCATCTTCAATTTTTAGACCAAGTACCCTCTCATGGGAACTCCACATGACCTGTGGAGTACCACACGCCCTGTGGGACCTTCCATGGGGCACCACTTTGCCAGCTTTTCCATCCGTTCACTAATGGCATTTTCGTAAATGCTAATTATTCTAATAACCCTTTTTGACTTCCTAAGCTATCTTAACCTTCCTAAAAGACCTAAAAAATGTTCCAAAGGATATAACTCACTAATCTCATCTCAATCACACTCCCAAATCCTCTCAAGAGCCTCCATTAAGCTCCAATTCAATTTCAAGGAAAACCCAAAAGTAAGTTTGGGATTCCAAGACCCATTTCCAAGCTTCCATTCTTCCCAAACTCAATTCCAAGGAAACTCTAGGTCTAAGGTATGTGGGTTGATCCTTGACACTCCTTTCTGTCATGGAGACCCACAATTATTTTTAAGCAATCTCATAGATGTCTTATTACTTTAATTTCGGGGTTTTGAAGATTTATGAATCCTAAATTCTAAGTATGCATGGGTAGTGTTTATTTGATAATTTTAATGTGATTTAAACTATTACATAAGAATCTTCTTTGGGGTTTATGGAATTTCAAGTATGAATGACCCCTTTAAGACTTCTAAATGCATGGATGATTATACTATGAATTTAAATGTGGATTTAATTATGTTTTCGATTGAATTGCATACTATATTGTTGATTTTAGATTGAATCCTAATTACCCATGTCATTCTATCATTATTCATAGCATATGCATTCATGTACATGGGTTATTATGGGAATTATATTCTGGGTTAAGCCCAATTATGTTCTATGGTATGATTTTGATAAAATGTTGGTTATGATAATATAGTGATCACATATATGTCTTTGATTTTGGCTCTTTCAGCATTTTGGGTGCTTTCACCATTTTGTATATGAATGGGTTATTCCTATGCGTGAGTATAAAGATATGAAATTATGTTTTGGCCTTTAAGCCTAAGAATGCATTGAGATGGTTTCAAAAATGATTTACGTCGTTTGAAAGTATGTATATATGTATACGTATATCTATTCTTGTGGGATGATGAGTTAGCACCGATGGACTGGGGGCATTAGGGCTATCCTCAAGGGCCCTTCCCCTTCCTTGAACTATGTGCCTAGCATAGGTATCCGATACAAAGAGGAAGTTGTCTCGTAAGGAGAAGAAATGATTTGATTTGTAATTTGTGAAAATCCTATCTGAAGAGGGAGTTGTCTCATAAGGAAGGTTACGTCATATGAAGAGGGAGTTATCTCATAAGGTGAAGTATGGACTACCTTTGGCAAGTAGATCACCTCTTTACCGATGAGGGGATTTCATCGGGATTCTAAGTAATAGCCGCTTGGTCTTACTTAT
>JAABOM020109351.1:0-24574 GCA_011800125.2 Solanum clarkiae | reverse complement strand
ATCGATCACCCATGATTAGTTCAAAATTTAAAGGGACAATACATATTCAAATCTTAATAATAATAATAATAATAATAATAATGTAATTCAACATATTAATGCTTAAATCAGCTAAAAATCATCAATAAAGCATAGTCTATACTTCAATTGAATTTAATAAACAATAATATTCAAAATTCATATTAAAGTAAGCAAAATTTCATGAAATTTAAGTGAAAAGAGTTTTGGTTTTCTTAGTTGAAAGGGACCAAGAGTCAATCCTACATACCTTAGTTAATGGAGAAGATTAAAGAAGAAATTTGATGAAGAAAGGAGTTTTCCCTTGATTCCCAAGCTAGTCTTCACAAGAGTTCTTGAGATAGTTTTTAGGAGAGTTCAATATAATTCTAAGTGGAGGAATGAATTTGAATGAGAAGAGAAGAGTTTAGGTTATTTGAAGGTCTTAGGATAGCATAGGAAGTCACAAAAGTCCCTTAGGAGAAGCCATAATCACAAAAAAAGCCATTAATAAAGCAAAATAAAATTTGTTGCCAGGGGTCCCATGAGAAGGTCTTACGGTCCGTACAAGGTCTCACGGGCCGTGAACCCTCCTGTGAGACCATACTTAGCCAATTCACAGGACACTCTGCGAGGACAGGCTTTATGAAAAAAGGTATAACTTCTTGATCCAAACTTGAAATGAGGTGAAACCAGATGCAGTTATAAAGATAATTCAAAAATCTTCAATTTAATATGTTATGGGCCACCCAATTCATTTTGTACTAAGAGATATGACCATCTAAAGTTGACCCTTCTATTAGTTCTTATGAAAAGTTTAGCCAAAGGAATTCCATACTTAGAAAAATGCACACCAACACCCATACAGAGGAATTCACGGTCCGTACCAAGGTATACAGACTGTATGCCTCCTCTGCGAAGCTTCACTTAGAAAAATTCTTCAAAAGATCAAGTTTCGAGATGCTGATCCAATGCTTAGAAAAGTTTCACTCTGGCACCTATAAGAAAGGCCATATGATCCATGAGAGGGTCCATGTCATATTCCTTTGGTAAAAAATATGGATTTTCAAGACCAAGGCTACCATACGATCCACCACATGGACCGAGAAGCCTCACACGGACAGTGTGGGGTCCATATATGGTATGCCTTAGTCTCAAAGTCCCACATAAGGGCAAGGTAAACTTCAATAGCTTCACAAGGATCGTGAAGGATTCCATGAAATGTCACCTTGGTCCAAAATTTTTTGGAACCAAATTTTCAAGCTCAATTATGGTCTACAGAGTCTGGGTCCTTATTTCATCTCCTCCTTAGGAACATTAGTCCTCGAATGTGCTAGAACAAGGCTTGACTTAGAACATGCAACATCAACACATAAGATACAATGCATATTTTCATCACTTGAAAATCATATAGTCATTTTAACGCATCTCAAAAAACTCTTTAAATCATTCTAAAACAAATCTTTGAATCATTTTCGTGCTCATTTGCATGTCATGTCATGAAACTCAAGAGTGAAAGAATTAGGACCATTTAGAATAGGAGGAACCTAATACCATAGGATTGAGTAGATTGGAATGGTGGAGGTATCATTGCATCATACTTGATTCAACTTCACACATAGCACTTTCAACATGTTGGTTCCTCCAAAGCACTTAAACCAAAGCAATATCCTTTTTACAAAGCCTTTCCATTTGCCTATACAAAATCTTAAATGGGACTTTCTCATAAGACAAGCTCTCCTCGATCTCAACACCTTCCAAAGGAATGATTCTACTAGGATCAATAATCACTTTCCTCAACATAAACACATGGAAAATCAGGTGAATAGAATTTAAATTCGGAGGCAAATCCAACCTATAAGACACATTCCCAAACCGCTCAACAATCTCATAAGGACCTACATATCTAGGACATAATTTGCCCCTATTTTACCAAAATACATGATACCCTTCATAGGAGAAATCTTCACATACATCATTGACAAGAAACTCATGATCCTATTTCTACCATCCGAATAAGACTTTTGATGACTTTGAGCCATCTTCAATCTTTCACCTAGCAATTTCACTACTCCCATAGCCTCTAACACTAGATTCGGGCCTATATAAGCCATTCCATCTAACTCAATCCACCCTCTCTAGTGACCTACACCTTGTACCATATAAAGCCCCAAATAGTGCTATACCAATGCTAGCATGAAAGCTATTGTTGTAAGCAAAATCAATAAGTGGTATATGATCACCCCAATTAACCTTGAATTTCAACACACAAGACCTCGACATGTCCTCCAAAGTATGAATTTTCCTCTCGGATTGCCCAACAGATTGGGGATGAAAAATGGTACTTAACTTTACCTTAGTGCCAAGCCCCTTTTTGAGATGATTTCCAGAGTGAGAAGCTTGTTGGGTAACACAATTCGATAAAATGAAAGTAGGCACACCATCCAGTCTAACCAAATCCCAAATATATAACTTGACATTGTCTTTAACATTGAAAGTAGTCTCAACCGATAAGAATTGAGCCGATTTGGTCATTCTTCCAACAATTACCCTCTTGGAGTCAAATTGCTTCCAGTATGGGAAAACCCAATCACAAAGTCCACATTCTCATTCTCGTATTTCAAGTAGGGATTTCAATGTTTTGGGCCAAACAATTAGGCCTTTGATATTCCATGCTCCTTTGTTGACAATTAGAGCTTTCCGATACAAACTTGGCTATGTCTTTCTTCATACCATGCCTCTAACACACTTCCCTCAAGTACTCATACATTTTGGTAGATCCTGAATGTATGGAATAATGAGAGTTATGGGCTTCGCTCATGACCATCTCTCAAAGACCATCGGTGTCCGGAACACATAACCGATCTTGGTACCGAGTTACACCATCTCATCCTTAGGAGAAACCTCAATCATATTTTCGAAAAGAAACCTCTTAAACTTAAGATATGATGGATATAAATCTTGCTTAGCCTTAACTCAACAACCACAAAAGATTCAGACCCATTCTGAACATGAATACCACCATAATTAAAATCGGCCAACCTAATACCCGATCTAGCCAAAATGGTGAACATCTTTTGCTAACTCTTTATTTCCTTCATCAACATGAGCCACACTTCCCATTGATAGCCTACTAAGACCATCGACTACAACATTTTCCTTGCTGGGATGATATTGTACTCTCACGTCATAGTCCTTAAAGAGTTCCAACCATCTCCTTTGTCTCAAGTTAAGATCCCTTTGAGTGAACACATATTTCAAACTCTGGTGGTCGGTGAAAACATCAATATGCAACCCATACAAATAGTGTCTCCAAATCTTCAATGCAAGCACTACTGTCGCTAACTCAAGAACATGAGGTGGGTAGTTACACTCATGCACCTTCAATTGCCTTGATGAATAAGCTATCACCTTATAATGCTGCATAAGTACACAACCCAACCCAATACAAGAAGTATCACTATACACCACCAACCCATCTAAATCATCCGGTAAAGTCAAAATAGGAGCTGATATAAGTCGATCTTTCAAGGTTTGAAAACTCTTCTAACACTCATCCGACCATAAAAACTTAGCCTGCTTTTAAGTCACTTGGTCTATGGAGATTCCATAGATGAGAAACCTTCAACAAACCTTATATCATAACCATCCAACACAAGAAAACTTCGAATATCCAAAGGAGCCAGCTTGTCAAACAATGCACATCCTTAATCAACTCCCTTTTGACCTGATCTTTAAAATCAGCTACGACATCTTTCTTTCTTGGATTGCATTACGACCCTAAATTAACTCTCCTTATTTTGTAGGGAGGGATGGAGATAAGAAACCTTAATACAAGCTCCACGACACGATATGAATTATGAAAAAGTGAAATATTTCCTAAAACGCCTTGTAGCCTCCTTCACATAGATGTGGCACACTTCACACCCATGAATAAGACTCTACTTGACGTGGCTTGTTCGACTTTGATGATTATTTATAAACCTAGTACTCTGATACCAAGCTTGTCACCACTTGGACCCAGGGTTTAGGAGTGACATGGCGAATGGGAACTCGAGAGTCCCAAACAAGCCTCAAAGTGTCCATATTGAAATGCCCCTCATGTGCTTCAGAATGCCCCATAATCATAATTTCTATACATCTCAAAATTCGTGCATAATTTTGAAAATCCAACTTCATATTCTTAATAAGGGGGTAAAGTTGAGTGGGAAATGGGTATAACCTAGATTCTAGAGGACCCATAGTGGAAAATAATTTTTGCTTAATTTTGAATTAAAGTGGCTATTTGCACCCAAGCCGGGACATGCCAGGGGCGCAGAATAGTGTATTTTGTCAGGCACATTTTCTCAGCGTCGCGCCAGGGGAATGGACTAGTGTATGTTTTTCCTTAGTTTTCTTATTTCATCCGGAGGCATTTGGGTTATAACCCAATGCCCATTTAAACGTGAAATCTTCCATACTTAGCCATTTTCAACTCTATAATTCACAAAACCCTCTCTAAAACCTCTCCAAAACTTTATCAAATCTCTCATTCAAATTCAAGGATTTCAAGCTCAATTTTGGAACTCAAGAACCCATCTCAAGCTTCAAGTTTCCCTCAACTAAATTCTAAGAAAATCCAAGTTTAAGGTATGCGAGTCTTCATCCATGAGTCCTTTCACCCATGGAGCCCAACATTCTCTTTTTATGAAATGTGCAAGATTTCAAGTTGTATCACTCGTGGTTATCTTTTATTATGAAATATGAACATAAATAATATTGGGTATTATCAAGTATTAATTGATTGTGCATTAATGTGTACTTTAAACTTATTCCATGAGTTGATTTATGTGTATTATGACTATGCATGATTTGAGCTATGAAGACTATGAACTATGATGAACTTTTGATATGGATTTCATGATACCCAAATTGGGGTCTTGTTACAATGTTGGTGGATTGATTTTGAATTAATTTTACTCTTCTTGTTATACACTTGAGTTGCATGACTTTGAACAAGTATCACGAACATAACATGTGTTTGATAAAATTACATGACAAGAATTCTGAAGTTGTTGATGATCTATTACATGATTTACAAGTCAAGTGATTTCATGATGATTAAGGGCTTTCAAGCATGTATTGAATCCATGAAAAGTATCTATGATTTTACAAGTATCAAGTTTTAGCCTTATTTCAAGATTTTAACATCTTATGATCCATTCATGTCAAGACAAAGGATCATGTATGATTATTATTTACTCTCGTGTTCAAGTTAGGCTCACTACAGAGGTCAAGCATGTTTATGAGCTACTCAAGTCATGTTATCAAGTCTCTTAAAAGTTATTCATGTTATGATTAAAGTATAATTATTTCAAGTATTCCATGGGATTTGACTTAGCACCGATTGAGGCTTAAGATGGGGGCTCGACACAAGGTGTCTTTAAATAAAGTCTTTAGTTTCTAAACTATGCGCCACCATAGGATAATATATTTTACCTTTGCTATACTAATGGATCCATGTAGTTCATGTTACCATATTTGGTTTACCTTGGCCAGTAGACCAGACTTCACCGGGGGTGTCATGCCCGGTCACCTGTAACGAGGGGGTGTCATGCGTTAGAGTCCAAGTTGTGGATTCTTGGTATATGTCAATTGTGGTCTCTTCCCACATATGTATGATATCTTATGCAAGTTGAATGTTTTACAAGCATGTTTCATTACAAGCATTGATCATGCAACTCGTATTGAGATTATATATCCATTGATTATGATTATGCATTTTCAATATATTAGCTTATGTTTTTGTTGCATTGTAACCCGCATACTTAGTACATTCCAAGTGCTAACGCATACTTTATTCCTGTCACGACCCAAGCCTAGGGCCTAGACGTGACACGACGAATGGGGAACCCGAAGATACCTCAATCAATCCTCTTAATATATCCTTACATACCCTTGGTTGTAGATGCAAAAAAACAACAATAAGAGATAGTAAGAAGGGAACAAGGTGTTAAGCGACATCTTCCATATCATAAACATCAAATGAGTCAATGGAAGTCAAAGCTCATAGCATCAATACATACTTGTTCAACAACACCTCCAAACATAGAGCTTAGTGGGTGCCAAGAGAAGCAACCGGGCTCACCCTCATAATAATGACAATAGGTAATCCAAATTTATAGGATGTAGTCTAAACATAAGCATAAAAGAAGATGGATATTGTCCCCAGACATGAGGACTCACCAAAAGCTAACTTCAACAATTCGTCTACCCACGTGTAGGAGAATCAATAGGAGCTTCAGTACCTATATGGTGATATCATGTAGACATATAGTATGCGTTAATACATTTGAATGTACTAAGTATGTAGGATGCAATGCAACAAGTGATAGGCAACATAGTCAAAATGCATAATAATAAGTAATAGATAACATAATAATAATATGGCATGTATGATCAATGCTTAAGTAAATAATGCTTTGCAAATCATTAATCTTACATAGAACATAATATATAGTGTGGGAATAAACCTCAACCGACATAAAATAAGACCAAGCAAGCTACAACTTAGAATCCCAATGTCTACCCTATATTGGAAGAAAGGGCTAAGTTACTTGCCAAGGTGAACCTCCTAATGCCTAAGTGGATACACTAAGCCTTGTGTAAATCGGGTACTCGCCCCTACTTGCCTCTAGTTCCTGGACTCGGGTACTCGCCTCAAGCCCTCTTATTTAGGGTGCTCGCCTCTTAGAGATTTAGGGAATCTCCTTTATTCCCTTCACCTACGGTGGCACATAGTTCTAGGACATGGGTACTCGCCTCTAGTCCACTCGGTGCTGTGTCAAATCCCACAGAATATATAAGATAATCATACTATAATAACTTGCAATAAACATAGAGACATGGCACCGGTAACTCTTAACATCATTGACCTCAAATGGTGAGCCTACTTCAAATATAAAGAATGAGTCATCATCAATATTACCCTTTCATTAACATCAAAAGACTAACAAGAGGTATAATTTTTGAAAAAGGTCATAGCTTCATACTTGCATAATAATAGATAATTTCATGAATTCATATTATACTTAATAGTCCATATTCATCATGAAGTGATTTGACTTGTAAAACACATAAATAACTTGAGAATTCTTGACTTGACATTTCATCAAACACTTGGTGGGCACATGTGAGGACATGTTCAAATTATGCAAAATGCAAGAATATAGATCATGAAATAGTGAAATCAATGCATCTTAGAATCACGTAAATCAGTCCACCAACATCATGGTAAAACCCCATCACGGGTACCTTGTAAGTCATATCAATACTTTGCAATAGTTCATAGATTTCATAGCTTCAATCATGTATAGTCTATATAGACAAAGATTACTTCATAGTATAAACTCAAAATAAATATTTATGAATAATCAACAAGATTTGACAAAAGCCCCAACATATTTCATGCTCATATTTCATAATAATAAATATCCATAAGAAATACAATTTGAAATCATGCAATTTTAATAAAAAGAAAGATTGGCCTTCATAGGTGAAAGGAACCCATGAATGAAACTCACATACCTTAGACCTTGAATTTCTTGAAGTTGAGTTCAGAAAGACTTGAATCTTAGAATGGAGTCTTGAAATCCATAAGTTGTTCTTGAGTTTCCTTGAATTCTTATTGGGGTTTGGTAGAGTCTCTTGGGAGAATTTGAGAGTGTATTCCAATTGGGAGGAGTGAATTTGATCTTTAGGAATAGGGTTTAGGTCTTTAGGAAGTGTCAAGATTGCAAAAGAATCCCCAAAAGACCAATAGAAATAGCTAAATTTGCGGAATGCCATTAATGAAACGGAATTTGGCAAAAACCCATATATACCCTTGCACAGATGAGTTCTACAAAAAATGGGCATAACGTTTTCATCCAAACTCTAAATAAGGTGAAACCAAGTGCGTTGGAAAGCTAATTCAAAGAAATTTAATTTGGTAGGTCATAGGCTACCCAGTATTTTGTGTACAAAGAGATATGCCCTTTAAAGTTGGCCCTCCTACTGGTACTTGTGCAAAACTTAGCCAACAGAAATGCCTTTGAACTTGGCTTGATGTAGGGGACTCATGATGGTCTTAAATGACAAGAATAAGTTTGACTTAGAATTGAATGAGTACTAGAAGCTTAAATGAATTTCTTGAGATCTGAATGAGTTTGGGACACTTGAATTTGGATGAAATATTTGACTAAGTGTTAGAGAGAGTTCTGGAAAATGTCTTGAATGATATGGGGTTGAAAAATGACTAAGCATAGGTATTTTTAACAGTGAGGCGCGGCCATAGCGTGTTGCGCCTGGGACGGAAATCCTCCCTGGAAATCGTCACTTTGGATTTTCAAATTTTGATACTGTTGCTCTAAAATTAGGGTTAGACCCATTCCCTACTCAATATTTTCCCCTGAACAAGAATATGAAGTCTAATTTTTGATATCATGCACGAATTTTGAGATATATGGAAATTATGATTTCGGACAGTTCTGAGGCACATTTTGGGATCTTTTTAAGGCCGTTTCAATGCCCATATGATGTCAACATGTAGGGACCAGAGCTCCTATCGATCATCCTTCTCCAGGTGACTAGTCAGACAGTTCAAAGCTATCTCCTGGTGAGTCCTCACATCCATGGATGACATCTATTTTCTTTTATATTATGTCAAGACTTCTTCTTTTTGAAGGATACTTATTATTATGAGTGTGAGCTTGGGAAGTGTCTTAGCCCCCTCTCCTCTCTAAGTTAGAGGTGTTGTTGGATACTGTATTTTGTATATGCTATGAGCTTGACTCTTTTTATGGTTTTATGATTATCAAAGACTTCCCTTAGTCCTGCTTTCCCTTTTTATTAATTGACTCTTATTATTGCTTAATTTTGGTTCCGCAACCAAGGATGTATGTATGATATAATCAAGAGGCTTATTTAGGTTGTCTTCAGACTTCTCATTCACCGTGTCTCATCTAGTCTCTAGGCTTGGATCGTGACATGCTTGGTATCAGAGCACTAGGTTGTTAATGGTCGTCGAGAATCTAACATACTTCGTCGATTAGAGTCTTTTTCATGGTTGTGATGCGCGCCACAATTATGAATGAGAGGCTATGAGCCGTTTTAGGAAATATTTCACTTCTTGATGATCTATATTGTGCTCTAGATGTAAAGATAAAGCTTTTCCCCTAAAAAATGTTGTTTAATCTTCTAGATTATGTCGCTACCAAGAGGGAGACTAAGGAGACCTGTACACATGAGGAGCAACTAGCATCCCCTGCTCCTCAAGATGGAGGGGCTACCCAAGTTGAGTTCCAAGATGCTATCATTATGTTGGCCCATGATGTGACCAGCCAATTGAATCAAGGGGCCCAAGCTCCTCATGCTCCTAATCCAGCCTCAAGGGGTAGGGACTTCATAAGGATAAACCCTCCAGAGTTTCATGGGTCCAGAGCGGAGGAAGATCCCCAAGAATTTACCGATGTGGTGTTTAAGGTGCTAGCTATTATGAGGGTGAATTCAGAAGAGAAGGTGGAGCTACTGAAACTAGCGACCTATCAACGAAAAGGTGTGGCTCATGTTTGGTTTGCTCAATGGAAGTTGGTGAGGAGAAACGATGATGCTATTCCTTGGGAGTAGTTCAAAGCCGCCTTCCTCAACCGGCTCTTCCCTATCGAGTTAACATAGGATAAGATGATGGAGTTTATAAATCTCAAGCAAGGTTCCATGAGTGTGAGGGAGTATGCCCTCAAATTCAACAAGCTCTCTAAGTATGCCCCACATTTAGTTGCCTACTCTAGAGCTAGAATGAACAAAATTGTGTCGGAAGTGTCTGACTTGGTCAATAAAGAGTGTCATACCTCCATGCTAGTGAGCGATATGGATTTGTCTTGGCTCATGAATTATACTGAACAACTTGAGGGGGAAATGCTTAAAAAGAGGAGAAGTGGGGAGTCTATGAGGGCTCGATTTGAAAGTGGTTCCCAAGGTTCTAAGGGTAGCCAGTTTCATCAAGGTCAGTAATTTCAAGGCCAAGGGTCACCTAGTGCTCCCAACAAGAGATTTTCTAATGAGAGGGTGCCTAACCGATGGTTGCAAGGTGGTAATAGTGGGATGACTAATCCTAGTTTCCAAAAGTGTGGGAGGAATCATAGTGGTAAATGCTTGAATGATTCAAATGTGTGTTATTGGTGTGGGAGAGTGGGCCATAAGCTCGTTGATTGCCCTTATGTTCAAAATAAAGGCAAGGATAGTCTTCCTAAAGGGCAAGGTGGTCATGTTAATCAAAGGGCTAAAGGTGGCCAACAAGGGGCTGCTCTATATCATAACTAGTTCTACGTGCTCCAACGAAGGCAAGTAGCAGATGAAGTATCTAACGTTGTTACCGGTATGTCAAAGGTTCTTTATTATAATATATATGCATTGATAGATCCGGGGTTCACTCTTTCTTTCATTACTCTTTTTATTGCCAAAAGCTTCATGTGTGTCCCAAATTGTTGTGTTAACCTTATGAAGTGTCTACCCTCGTTGATGAGTCCATTGTTGCTAAAAGGGTCTATAGAAATTATCTCGTGTTCATATTGTATAAAGTCTTATCTTGTGATTTTGTTGAACTTGACATGGTGGAGTTTTATACTATTCTTGGGATGGATTGGTTACATGTATATTATGCTTCCATTGATTGTAGGACCCGTAAGATGAGATTTTAATTCCCTAGTGAGCCCATTCTTGAGTGGGAAAGTTGTGATGTGGCAGTTAAGGGTAGATTCATTTCTTGTCATAAAGCTCAAAAATTGATTTCTAAGGGTTGTATCTACCATCTTGTAAGGGTTAGTTATATCGAGTCTAAAGTCCTTCCTATTAAGTCGATTCCAGTGGTCAATGTCTGGATGTCTTTCCTGATGAGCTTCTTGGTGTTCCTTTTGAAAGGGAAATATACTTTGGTATAGACCTCCTCCCCGATGCTTAACCCATTTCCATTCCCCCTTACTGTATGGCTCCGATGGATTGAGCAATGTTTAAGAAGGGTTTCATAAGGCCTAGAAAGTCACCTTGGGTTGCACCGGGTTGTTTGTGAAGAAAAAGGATGGTTTTCTTAGAATGTGCATTGATTACTAACAATTTGATAGAGTCACTATAAAGAATAAGTATCTTCTACCAAGGATAGATGACCTTTTTGATCAACTTCAAGTAGCTAGTCACTTTTCTAAGATTGATCTTCATCCAGATACCACCAAGTGAGAGTGGGGGAGTGTGATATTGCCAAGACGGCTTTCGAACTAGGTATGGGTGCTTTGAGTTTGTGTTAATATCCTTTGGGTTGACTAATTCACTGACTATATTTATGGATCTCATCCATAGGATCTTTAAACCCTACCTTGATATGTTTGTAGTGGTATTTATTGATGATGTATTATTTATTCTCGGAGTGAGAAAGAACATGTGAATCACTTGAGGGTGGTGTTGCAAATCTTGATGAATGAGAGGTTATTTGCTAAATATGAAAGTGTGAATTTTGTTGAAGGAGGTTGCTTTTCTAGGGCATGTGGTGTCAGGTGATCGTATTAAGGTGGATTCTAAGAAGATGGAGGTGATAAGAAATTGGCCTACACCCTTGACTCTACGAATATTAGGAGTTTCTTGGGTTTGGTGGGTTACTACCGGAGGTTTATGAACAGTTTCTCTTCTATTGCTTCCCCTATGATAAAGTTGACCCAAAAAGGCAAAATTCGTTTGGACTGATGAATGTGAAAAGAGTTTTTAAACTTTGAAAGACACAAGCTTATCTCCGCTCCTATCTTGGGTCTACTGAAAGGGTTAGAAGGGCTTGTGGTTTATTATGATGCCTCAAGAATTTGTTTGGGGTATGTTTTGATGCAAAATGGCAAGGTGATAGCATATGCCTCTAGGCAACTTAAGGTTCATGAGCGAAATTATCCCACCCATAGTGTTGAATTGGCGGCCGTGGTATTTGCTCTGAGAATTTGGTGTCACTATTTGTATGAGGTTCATGTTGATGTGTTTACCAACCGCAAGAGTCTCCAATATGTGTTCACACAAAAAGATCTTAACTTGAGACAAAGAAGGTGGTTAGAACTCCTTAAGGATTATGACATGAGTGTGCACTATCGTCCTGGCAAAGCTAATGTTATGGCTGATGCTCTAAGTAGAGTCTCCATGGGTAGCCTAGCTCATATTGATGTTGGTAACAAGGAGGTGGCTAGAGAAGTTCACTAGTTAGCTAGGTTGGAGGTCTACTTTACTGAAGTTGCAAATGGTGGTGTAGTGGTTGTTGGTTTCAAGTCTTCTTTGATTGAGGAAGTCAAGTCAAAACAAGACCTTGACCCTTCCTTGCTAGAATTGAAGGCCTTGCTGAAAGATGGTAAAGTGGAGATTTTCTCCCAAGGGGAAGACGGTGCCCTTAGGAACCAAGGTAAGTTGTGTGTGCCTAATGTTGATGACTTAAGGGAGTTGATTTTGAAAGAAGCTCATAATCCATCCTATTCTATTCACCCCGATTCCACAAAAATGCATAGAGACTTGAGGGAGGTGTATTGGTGGGGTGGTATGAAGAGAGATATTGCCAAGTTTGTAGCCGGTTGTCGTAATTTCCGACAAGTGAAAGCTGAACATCAAAGTCCGTGTGACCTAGCCCAAGACATAGAAATTCCTACTTGGTAGTGGGAAGAGATCAACATGGATTTTTTGGTTATATTGCTAAAGACTAGGAAACACTTCGATTCTATTTGCGTTATTGTGGATAGAATGACAAAGTCAGCTCACTTTCTACTGACTAGAACAATTTATGGTATCGAAGATTATGCCAAGTTGTATATCTATGAGTTGGCTAGATTGCATGGGGCACCCCTGTCTATCATATCGGATCGTGGTGCTCAATTCACTTCTCATGTTTGGAGATCCTTCCAAAAGGGTCTTGGTACAAAGGTCAAGCTTGGCACAACTTTTCATTCATAAATGATTGGCCAAGATGAAAGGACTATCCAAACTCTTGAGGATATGCTCAGGGCTTATGTTTTGGAGTTTAAGGGTAGTTGGGATGAACATCTTCCACTTTTTGAGTTTGCTTACAATAATAGCTACCAATCTAGTATTGGCATGGCTCCGTTTGAATCTCTATATAGTAGGTGTCATAGATCCCTGGTTGGGTGGTTTGATGTGAGGAAGATGGCCTTGTTAGGCTCAGATTTGGTTATGGAAGCTTTAGAGAAGGTGAGATTGATAAGGGAGAGGTTGATGATAGCTCAAAGTAGGCAAAAGTCATATTCCGATGTGAGAAGGAGAGATCTTGAGTTTAATGTTAATGATTGGGTCTACTTGAAGGTCTCACCCATGAAGGATGTGGTCCGATTTGGCAAGAAAGGAAAGTTGAGTCCAAGTCTTGTGGGTCCCTATATAATTTTGAGGAGAATTCATAAGGTTACCTATGAATTGGAGTTGCCTATGGATATGAATATGGTCCATCCAGTCTTCCATGTGTCTATGTTGAGGAAATGTGTTGGTTACCCAAATACTATAGTGCCCTTAGAAGTTATGGGTGTTGTGGAGGGTAATTTGACGTATGAGGAGCTCCCAGTGGATATATTGAGAGATAAGTGAAGATGTTGAGAAACAAAGATGTAGCATCCGTCAAGGTCCTTTGTAGGAATCAACAAGCTAAAATTGCCACATGGGAAGCCGAAGCGGACATGCGAAAGTGATATCCATACCTATTCCACTCTACTCAAGCCGAAGGTAATAACTTCAGTCCCATCTATAATTTCAAGTCTTAAGTTTCAGCTCTTATGCCATTTTGCAAGCATTTATGTTAATGGTAACAAGTTTATGGTGATTTTTGACATTCATGTTGAGACTTTTTGAAGATAGTGTTTAAATGCATTTGTTGCATTCATAATGGGATGAAATCTTCATAATTACTTCTCTTATGCATGTTTGTTTGACATTCTGGGACGAATGTTTCCAAGGGGGAGATATTGAAACTCCCCGCATGTGCTTCAGAATGCCCCACAATTATAATTTTCATATATCTCAAAATCCATGCGTGATTTCAGAAGTTCAACTTTGTATTCTTGATCAGAGGGCAAAATTGAGTGAAAAATGGGTATAACTCAGATTTTAGAAGACCCGCAGCAAAAATAATTTTTATTAATTTTTGAATTCCAGTGGCTGTCCGCGCCCAGGCCGCGACGCGCCAGGGATGCGGAATAGTGTAATTTGTCAGGACCATTTGGTCCGCGTCCCGCCATGGGCACAAACCAATGTATGTTTTTCTCAGTTTCTTATTTCATCCGGGGGCATTTGGATAATAACCCAATGCCTATTTATATGTGAAATCTTCTATACTTAGCTATTTTTTCAACTCTATAACTCACAAAACCCTCTCCAAGACTTTATCAAATCTCTCACACAAATTCAAGGATTTCAAGCTCAATTTTGGAACTCAAGAACCCATCTTAAGCTTCAAGTTTCCCTCAATTCAGTTTCAAGAAAATCCAAGTTTAAGGTATGTGGGTCATCATGCATGGATCCTTTCATCCATGGAGTCCAACCTTCTCTTTTTATGAAAATTGCAAGATTTTAAGTTGTATCACTCATAGGTATCTTTTATTATGAAATATGAACATAAATAATATTTGAGTTTTATTAAGTATTGATTGATTATGCATGAATGTATACTTTAAACTTATTCCATTAGTTGATTTATGTGTATTTTGACTATGCATGATTTGAGCTGTGAAGACAATGAACTATGATGAAATTTTGATATGGATTTCATGATACCCAAATTAGGGTTTTATTACATTGTTGGTGGGTTAATTTTGAATTGATTTTACTCTTCTTGTTATACTCTTGAGTTGCATGACTTTGAACAAGTATCATGAACATACCATGTATTTGATAAACTTACATGATAAGAATTCTGAAGTTGTTGATGATCTATTACGTGATTTACAAATCAAGTGATTTTGTAATAATTAAGGGCTTTCAAGCATGTATTGAATTCATGAAAAGTATCTATGATTTTACAATTATAAAGTTGATCCCTTTTTCAAGATTTTAACTTCTTGTGAGCCATTCATGTCAAGGCAACGAATCATGTATGATTATTATTTACTCTCATGTTCAAGTTAGGCTCATTACTAGAGGTCAAGAATGTTTATGAGCTATTCAAGTCATGTTATCATGTCTCTTGCCAGATATTCATGTTATGACTACAGTACGATTATTTCAAGTATTTCGTGGGATTTGACTTTGCATCGATTGAGGATTAAGATGGAGGGATCGAGACAAAGGGTGCTTATATAAAGTCTTTCGTCTCTAAACTATGTTCCACCAGAGAATGATATCTTTTACCCTTGCTTTACTAGTAGATCTATCTAGTTCATATTATTATGTTTGGTTTGCCATGACAAGTAGACCACACTTCCCCGGGGGGTGTCATGCCCGATCACCTGTACCGAGGGGGTGTCATGCCTTGGAGTCTAAGTTATAGCTACTTGGTCTAGGTCACTGGAGGTCTCTTCCCACATATGTATGATATCTTATGCAAGTTGAATATTTTACAAATATGTTTTATTACAAGCATTGATCAAGCATCTCATATTGAGATTATATATCCATTAATTATTATTATGCATTTTCAATATATTAGCTTATGTCTTTGTTGAATTGCACCCCGCATACTTAGTACATTCCAAGTACTAATGCATACTTTGTTCCTACATGATGTCACCATGTAGGGACCAGAGCTCCTTCGATCATCCTGCTCCGTGTGATTAGTCGGATTATTCAAAGCTAGCACTTGGTGAGTCCTCAGATCCAGGGAAGATATCTATTTTCTTTCATGTTATATTGAGACTTCTTCTTTATGATGGATACTTATTATTTTGAGGGTGAGCCCGGGAAGTGTCTTGGCTCCCGCTCCATTCTAAGTTAGCAGTGTTGTTGATACTATATTTTGCATATGTTATGAGCTTGACTCTTTTTATGCTTTTATGATTATCAAAGACTTCCTTTAGGCCCACTTTCCCTTTTTATTAATTGATTCATGTTATTACTTAATTTTTCTTCCGCAATCAAGGATGTGTGCATGTTATAATCAAGAGGCTTGTTTGGGTTGTCTTCAGACTTCTCATTCGATGTGGCATGTCTAGGCCCTAGGCTTGGGTCGTGACACATATTCACATCATCGGTTCGGAAGCATATTCGAATAGTAAACATATAATTCTAAGAGACGGGAAAATAGGACTCATGCTATGGGGATGTCATAAGGGAAAGGGATTAACATAGATTCACATAACACATAGCACATAAAGACTATGGGGCGAGTAAGTATGACTCACTCTATGGGGGCGGACTTAGGATCTTTCATAACGTAACATAAGAACACATCATAATACTCATAGCCAATTCACATAAAGATAACCAATAGATAGCTATAGCCATAACCATATTATCTGAATACAATAGTTAGCATATAAACTTAAATGAGTCTACAAGTTGTCAAACAAGCCTCTAGTCATAAGATAGGACGGGGGCCAAGACATGTCTCGAGCTCATCCTCGAAGTAAATAACATAACCAAAAGCACCATAGGTAGAGGAATGGTGGTTTCTCTTTGGAAGATAGGACTCACCACAACAAGCAAATCTTAAGATCCAAGCTAACCATCATATGATGGATGAAAGTAGTCCATGGTCCCTACATAGTTAGATCATGTAGGTAAAAGTATACGTTAGTATGTTTGAATGTACTAAGTATGGGGGCATGGGGCATGTAATGCATATGACTTATCAAACCTGCATCCAATGTTAGATGACAAGGGAACATAATATTGAAAGAGATATATAGGAAGACATAAAGTATACAATATTCCATGAAACTAATGATACATGAAATGCAATAATGCTCATACATAGTAGAGATGGACTATAACATACAAATCAATCTCATGCAAGCTACTACGTGAATTAGTCTGATGAAGACCTTCCATCACTAGAGAAGATTACTCACCAAGGGTAATCTATATCATACCTTACGACCTAGTCATTTCGGTGGATGGACACCTTCCTTATGACCCAGTCATTTTAGAAGGATTTCTAATATCATATCATATCATATCATATGATATCCTATCAATGTATAACTTTGCCTTACGACCTGGTCATTTCGATAATGGCTACCATTTCTATGCTGCTATATAGTTCATGGAAAGGGAGAGGACCCTTCGGGATAGTCCTAATGCCCCAAATCCATCAGTGCTAAGTCAAAATATCCCGCGAGAATACTTATACATATACATGCTTTCAAAAGAGACAATAGTCATTTCAAATCCTTTTAATGCACATTTAGGCCTAAAAGCTAAACACTCTTTATAATCATTCATACTTGGTCTAAAAAGTCAGATCATAGTTTTAAGGTAGGCTTCTCATGCATAGGAATAAATCATGCACATAATAATATGGTGCAAGTATTCCATATGCTCAAAGAACCAATAACAATAGACATTTATGTGATCATATTCTTGTCATAACCATAATCTTATCAAAATCATTTGCATAAACATAATTGGTCTTAACCCACTTCATAATTTTCATAAAATCTAATGCTCATGAAAGCATATGCTATGAATGATGTGAGAATAGCATGGGTAATAGACGTTTAATCTAAAATCAACAATACAATATGAAATTGAAGTAAATCCATAATTAAATCCATATTTAAATCATGATAGAGATCATTCATGCTTAGTTCAAACTTTAAAGGGACAATGCATATTCAAATCTTCATAATAATAATGTAATTCAACATATTAGGGCTTAAACCAACTTAAAATCATCAATATAGTATAGCCAATACGTTAATAGAATTTAATAAACAATAATATTCAGAGAACATATGTAAAGTAAGAAAAAATTTATGAAATGCAAGTTAAAAGATTTTGGGTCTTGTTGGTTGAAAGGAACCAAAAATCAATCCCACATACCTTAGCCAATGGAGAGGATTCAAGAAGAAATTTGATGAAGAAAAGAGTTTTTCCTTTATTCTCAAGCTTAGTCTTCACAAGAGTTCTTGAGAGAGTTTTTAGTAGAGTTCAATACAATTCTAAGTGGAGGAATGAATTTGAACGAGAGGAGAAGAGTTTAGGTCATTTGGGGTCTCAGGATAGCATAGGAAGTCACAAAAGCCCCTTAGGAGAAACCATAATTACAAAAAACCATTAAAGAATTAGAAAAATATTTCTTGCCAGGGGTCCCGTGAGAAGGTCTCACGGTCCGTATGAGGTATCACAGACCGTGAACCCTCCCATGAGACCATACTAAGCCAATTCACAGGAAACTCTGCACAGATGAGCTTTATGAAAATGGGCATAACTTCTTGATCCGAACTCAGAATAAGGTGAAACTGGATGCGCTTGAAAGCTAATTCAAAGAGCTTCAATTTGATATGTTGTGGGCCACCTGATTCATTTTTCGCTATGGTATATGACCATTTAAAATTGACTCTTCCATTGGTTCTTTTGAAAAGCTTAGGCAAAGGAATTCCATACTTAGAAAAATGCATACCAACACCCATACGGAGGGCTTCACAGTCCATATGAAGGTATACAAACCGTATGCCTCCTCCGTAGCTTCACTTAGAATAATTCTTCGACGATCAAGTTTAGATACTGTTATCCAATACATAGAAAATTTTCACACTGACACTTATATGGAAAGGCCTCGTGGAACGTGAAAAGCCATATGGTTTGTGAGAGGGTCCGTGTGACATGCCTTGGCTAAAAAATATGGATTTTCAAGACCAAGGCTACCATGCAATCCACCACACAGACTGTGAAGCCTCACATGGACTATGTGGGGTCCATGTGTTGTATTCCTTAGTCCCAAACGTCACACATGAGGCCAAGGGCCACTTCAAGGAGCCTCCACATTGTTTGTATAGCCTCACACGAACCATGAAGGCACTTCCATGAAGTGTCGCCTTGGTCAAAAATTTTCAGGAACCAAATTTCCAAGATCCATTAAGGTCGTATAAAGTCCAGGTCCTTCCACGAACTGATGTTCTGCTGCTAGCTTTTGGATCTTTATCCCCATCTTGAGCCAATATTGAAGCTCTTGCATGACTATATAGATGACCTTTATCCCTACCTACGGCCCTATCTGCAGGTCCTGGTGGGTCATAACTAGCTATATAATAACACTTATGAGCCATCTTGGAAAATGCATAAAAGAAATAAGATTCTGAAAAACCAATAAGATGTACACTGCATGAATCGATACAAAGAAAGAATATTCCTAATGACACCTTATAGCCTCCCGAAGATATGATACAGACTTCTCTGCACTAGTCTACAAAACTCATCTAGGCATCAGCTCTATACAAGTGAGACCGGTGAATTTCTGTCTAAAACTCTTCTTATCATGACCTGATTTCTTGAGTCTTCATGGCACCTACTATGACCTAAGCCAACCTTTAATCCTGAACAACAAGTGATGGACTTAAGGGTAAAAACTAAAAAGAAGCAATAAAATAAGGATAAATTAGAAAAAATAACAAAAAATATATACGAATAAGTCCCTCCCAGAATCTGGAATTCATTAAATATAGAGCCACTATTAAAGGAATAAAAGTCCAAAAAGTGGACCATATATATATAGAACAGACTTGTCAGAAATTAGCAAAAGATGAGCCAAAAAATACAGAAGAAGATGGGTAATGATGCAGGATGCATGTGCTCATCCTTGCTTCTAGAGCAGGCTACTGTAGGCTTGATGTCAACAATGGTAGCTGGTGCTTGGACCTACATCACAAACGCATAAGCGAAGTGCAATATGAGCACTAAAATAATATGTACCCAATAGGCATCATAATTCGATTGAGCCAGAAAAGTAAAAGTAATATAAAATGCAAGAATTTAACATAGACAGAGGTGAATAGAAGAAAGTAATACTGAATGCACAATAGTGTAATAAGATTAGATAAGAGTTAAGTAAAACTAAATCAACCTAATTGTACCCCCATAAATCTAGAAATTATACTCATTCATAAGCTAAAGTAAAATCTGAGCGAATCCCCATAAGTTCGACAAGTACACAGAAGTTCGTAGTAAAATTTGAGCGAATCCCCATAAGTTTGACAAGTAAACAGAAGTTCTAAGAACCACGAATAGGATCTAAAGAAACTTCCAGTACAATCATAACCTTTCACAGAATTGAATTGATTCAATAGATTACTATAGATTTTAACCATGATAAATAGGAGCTAAGGACTTGATCCAAGGTAGGGAGGTATCTAAAGCAATCTAACCAAGGCTTAGCTTAAGCCAAGGAATCTAACCTAGGAAATGAGTAGAAAAGGGCTCTAAACTAAGTAGTTGAGTATGTCGAGTACTTGATGATTTACATAATCCAATAAGAAAGTGGTCGCTGTCAGCAATTAACCTAACCGAAGGTCAGGGTCAAATCCACGGGGAATACAAGGTTTGACTACAAGAATTCACTATAAATCATTTTGAGTATCTATAACTAGAATCTCTAAATGAGGGGGGGTGTTTGTGATTCAATAACAAAAACAAAAAAAAAACACTACACTACAACGCGAGAAAACACTCAATTTTAGGGACTACTTGGGAAATGTGCTCCTTATGGTTCATTGACTCAATTACCCTAGACAACATAACTATAATTGGAGATTCGCATGGACAGTTACCTATTATCCCAGTCAACCTCCCCTTGGTTAGGGTTGGTTGATTAGACAAGAACACATCAATCGAATCCTATGATCTACTTACCTTTTCCTATTCGTCACTACCTTGGTCGGGATCGTGATAGTAGGCGGGGTTTGGTGTTGGCCACCACCAAACAACAATCATAATGAAGGGAAACAGACAATACATGCAAAACCCCAATCATAGAAATGCACAAACCTAGGTCATCTCAAGTCAACTACCCATGTTTCCCACAACCCCAAGTTGTGGATGCTTAGCTACTCATGGCTAAGGCAAAACCAACAAAAATGCAAATGCAGGACACAGTTGATAATTTTACCCAAAGCAATGAAGAGTGAAGACACCACAAGTTGCAAACCACAAGCTTGATAGATTGACAATGAGTACAAAGCAAGATTTGGAATCCCCAAAAGTGGGTTTTCCAAGAGAAAAATGAAAAACTTTGCTAAAACCCTATAATATTCTTGAGAGGATATTCAAAGGCACCTTGAATGTCTAACAGCTAGGATATCCCAACAAAACTCTAACTTAAAGTATTTATTGTAGTTACAAGTTTAACCCTAGAAAAGACAGCTGGCAGCTGGTACGCCTCATAGGTACATAGAAAGATAGCTAGCAGCTGGTATGCCTCACAGGTACGACTCGTAGGGTGACCTACTAGTCATAATTGGGGTCTCATATCAAGGTCTTGGCATCTTGGACTCAGCTGGTACGAGTTGTTTCTTGGGCTATGAGTCGTATGCTCGTCTCATAGTCTAGGCCTTCAGGTTTTGATCCAAAGTTTGGGATCTCTGTTTCTTGCTATGAGTACACCTATACGAGTCATAGTGAGACTTACGACTCGTAGGATGGCCTCATAGGGTTGACCTCTACTTAGCAGATTTCTAATTTTTGGTCTCTGTTTCTTGCTACGATAACATCCTAGGACTCGTAGCTTGGGCTGTGACTTGTAGGTGAACTCGTATGTCCTATGCTTCAGCAAGATGTGCAATTTTTCTTTAAAATCATGTCAATCTAACTTTTCTACAAGAACAATACAAAAACACATAAAAACCATAAAAATTCGCATTAAGAACTCATAAAATCCCTTGTTTTAGGCATCAAATATGCTGTATTTTGAAAGCATATCAACACCCTTAACTTATAATTGTTTCTTGTCCTCAAGAGATGACTCAATCTATGCAGACAATGAGAAATACATAGCAACTATACCAATTTTTTTGCATATACATCATTCACTCTAATCCAGGTACCCAACTATCATTTTCAAAAACCTGATTGAAAAGATACTAAGCACAACCAAAATATGATGATGAATCTAGCAACCTAACTATGATAAGATAAGGAGCATCAACCATCCATAGTCATTGGTATAACCATATGCTAATCAAGTAGTGCAAATTCCCTCACAGAGAAGAAGTCCCTCTTACTCACTCAAAAACCATTTATTCAGGGACTGAGGAAGCAATCTCACTCTCACAAATGAAATTCATGCAAAATGACTAACACCATAGGCTTTCCTTTATACTCATCTTCCGACTTGGTGAAAAAGTGGATTTAGATCACTTTAGGACTTAAAGGCTTGTAACATAGGTTCAGGGGACTTTGGTATGACATTTTAGGCAAGTAATGACTAAAAAGTATCCTTAAGTCATGTTTACCAACACTTTTACCTTCATAACCCAACCATTTTCACTAAATCTACCCTTATTCTCCTATTTGAGGCTTTCCCCAGGTGCTTTCTTTCTCTTTTTCAGCTGTGCCTCAATCTTGAACTCTTTTTGTGCTAATCTTTTCAACTCAAGACACTTTCTTTTCTTTTTCTTCACCCTTCTCATGATTATTCTTTTTTTTGCTTCTTTCCCAGCTAACCACCTTATTTTTGTTACTCTACTACAATAAAGGCCATTCTCAACTTAGGCTTTTAGTCTGAGGTGAAGTACACAATATCTTTGCCTCAAACCAATGCCACCCATTGTAGTCACTCTCAACTTAGGCTTTTAGCCTCAACCAAGGTTCACATGTTCAAGGATAGACCTAGGCCAATATTAAGGTATTTCATCAAATAAGGTTAAGGTAGCAAGGTGTCAAGAAAGAATAAGTACATGAGAAGCTCAAAAATTTGGAACAAGGGATTCACTAGCTCATTTGATAGGTCATTTAGGCAAAAGTGAGCTCACTAAAAGAACAAAGGCCTAAGATCCTTTCCAAATCAACCAAATCACCAAGCCAATCTTAAAGTAACAAGGCAAGTTCTGAGTCCATACAAGATGCATGAATGCGGAAAAATAAGCTCACAACATACATGGCATTTTACATACAAATCAAGTATAGACTCACAGGTCTTGCTTCTAGCCTCATCTTATATAACACCCCACACCTTACCATACTAATACTATATAAATGAAATATGACATGATTTGGTTAAACCCACGCTAATTTTCGAAAGTGCTTGAATCTCACGTTAATGGGCTATATGTGCGTCTAACGCTTAAGGGGATCGAGGGTATACAAGTTTTGTGGTGAATTAAGGAAATTATGGCCTTAAATAAAGTAAAATAATTGACCTGCTTGTAAGACTTGGAAGCTAGCAGGTGAGTCAGCTACTTGCTTAGCTTAAGTTGGTTAGTTAAACAGAGACGAGGCTCGACGTCGAATTTATCCAAGTTCGATTACGAATAAAGTCCGTATTAAGGATTTAACTTTGGCCCATGTTTTAGTATCATAATTGGGACATGTGATTAGCCAAATGAGAATATTAAAAAGGGCCCAAAGACAATGCAAAAGACTTAACAAAATTGAGCCCAAACTAAGGGAACAAGAAAGCTGAAAATTTGGCAGCCCAAGTCCATCAAGTTGGTGCTCCAAATAGGCCCTAATTTGAGGGTCATGATGGTGAGTAAGATACTTGATTATGTGTGGTATATGTTGGTCAATAAGTCAAGAGAAAGTCGGCCTAATATATCTATATAAAGGGGCCCAAAATCTGCTCTCAATTCATTCTCAAACTTGCACAAAAAAAATCATTATTGTCTCTAAAGTTCTCTCAATGTTTCTTCACTTTGCAAAGCAGCTAAACAACTTTCCTAGGGTTATTATACAATACATATACCTTGAATATAATTTTAAGTATGTTTGTACATGTGTTTAATATGGTTTTATCATGAAAAACACAAAATAGATGCTAGCTACGCTGCTAAAATTTGTTGGACAGATTCTGTGCAGAAAGTTGCTACACCTTTTGTTTTTGTTTTAGTGAGTTCCCTATGGTTTTTAAGCTATATTATGAAGAGAAATTGGTGTTATTAACATTGGTTGAGTTATAAACATCACCCTAAGGTTGCTTCCCTGATTTTGATTTCATTTAACAAGCGCGTTTTACCGAGTTATCTTAAGCGTTATGTTGATTGGAATTTGCGGTCTGTTGTGTGTAAAGCTATTAGCTCACATACTTCATGACTTCTTACTTATGTTTTAATACTGTTTGAGTTCTGTTTATATGTGTAAATATTGCTGGAATAGTTTGGTTAAAGTTGGAATAGGTTTGGAGTTATTCGCGTCGAAAGGTAGCGAAGGAAAGTAACGTTATGCTGTCCGTTTTTAGATTGTGTGGAATTGCGATGTGTTGTGCTTTGTGGGATGTTGTAAGGCTGTTATGGACTTAAAATAGGCTGTACGTGATGTGTACATGCTAATGTATGTGAGAAAATACGATTAAGGAGCAGAAAGGTCGAAGGAACATGTAAGGGTTTATAATTGTCGTTTGCTGCCCGTGTGTTGTTTTGTTATGCAATTGGGCTTCCAAGGTGTGTATATTGGCTGCTAA
>JAABOM020109295.1:0-65748 GCA_011800125.2 Solanum clarkiae | reverse complement strand
TCTTCTTCTTCTTCTTCTTCTTCTTCTTCTTCTTCTTCTTCTTCTTCTTCTTCTTCTTCTTCTTCTTCCTCTTCTTCCTCTTCCTCTTCTTCTTCTTCCTCTTCTTCTTCTTCTTCTTCTTCCTCTTCTTCTTCTTCTTCTTCCAAACTTCGGACTCAAACTTAATTATACACACCAAATTCACTTGATACTATAATCATGCACCAAAATTTTCCTATTGGATAATTATCCTTAATTAAATAAAATGGGGTCTAACACTAGACTACTAATCAAAATTTTTTCGGCGGCTGTCAATTTTCAAACAACACACAAAACATGCTACATGCTACAGGTATTAGTATTATATGCTATAACTACTACATAAATATCCTAAATATGCAAAATCAACTGAAGTTAAATATCCATGGGAAAAAGAACACAAACATGAAAACCCCTGGATTAAAAATTGGGATAGTTATGGACCCAAGCTACTCAGATTTCACTAAGGCCCACAACTAGCCACACTCCATCGAAAAATATATGCATTGTCCACAGTGTGCACATCAAAGAAAAATAAAAACATAAGGGGTCAAAAATCATATCTAGGTGCCTAAGTGCCAGTGTGTAGCTGAGTCTGGCGACCCTCATCCTGTTGGGTGGTCTATTCAATAGTAGAACTCTATTTGGAGGGGCCAACACCCCTCATGCTCTTGAGCTCTCGAGCCTATCGTCTCTCCTTCTCCTATCTCGGCCTCCTCAAGACAAGCGTGAGCTCCTCCAGCTTTGTAAGACACACACGTAAGCGTATATCATCTAGATTATCATCCTCTATACAAGGTCTCTTCCCGTGGAAAGACTAAACAGGCTTATCAAGAGAAAAAGATCAACCACCGACACTGGGGGTGTGGTCTCTAGTAGTGACTCTGGTACTGTAAGTGCTGCTATCATGTCAGCTCGGAGCTACTGGATCTCCGTCTAGATGGCCGACGAGTCTTATGGCTAGGCCTTACCATTGTACCCCTCGCCTCAAAGGCGACAATGCGAGTATCTACAGTAGAGAGACGGTCTGAAATAATAGCGACCATAAATGCCTACATGCGACACTTCGAGTCTGAAATGGCCCGGCAGTCCCATGGCCTAATCTGCTAAACAAGCTATGTCTGTGACTCAGCATGAAATAACATCTAAGCCATGGCCTACATAGATATGGCAGACATGTAGACCATGCCCGCGGGGGAATACTGTGATGACATGGCTTGTGGTATAGGAAGTAGTGGGCCCCCTCTCTTCATCTGTCTCTGGTTACGAAGGCCCATCCTTAGTAGTAGCAGGAGTGGTGGTAGTCTGTGAACCCTCAAGTGGTAGCACTAGGGAGAACATCTCAGGTATAGAAGTAGGCTATGCTTGCCAGAGTGCCACTGAGTTCTCTTTAGCCTTGATCAAGTTGGGATCCAAGGTATACTGGGCCTCAATCAACTGGTCCAGCTAGTACAAACTCTCCACCCTTGTCTCTAGATGGATCATGTATATCAAGTAAGGGAACAAGATGGAGGTAGACCTCTTCAGGGTGGCCTCGTGAATCTGCTCGGCGATGAGGTGGGCCCAATCAATATCAAAGCTAACCAAGATGCTGGTAACTAGTACTGCACGCTCCGATATTAATTTATTATTAGCAAGAGTAGGCTAGATGCATGATAAAACAACCACCCCAAAAACTTGATGGAAAAACTGAGTGAAGCCTTGATAATAGGCTTCGAGTTTATGGTGAACTAGGCAGGTTTCAGACCATACTCAGCAATATAACCAGCCACGCATCTCATTAAGCTAGATCATCACTCTATATCTTTCATAACCAAGTGGTCCCTTATCAGCCGCACCTTGTAGTCGAACTCCATGGTGGATCTGGGGGCAGAGAACTCATGTTTAGAAAGCATTCAGCGGATGGTGGTCTCTTATATATGCACCTCCTAGCCCCTCACTCTCATCTTAGTGAATTTGGGCCAAACAAGGGGCTTCTTCCCCTTGGGAAGAGTGCTATTAATAATGGCTGCATATGAAGCATAAAACTCCCTCACCATAGTCGGGGAGTATTTCCAAGTGAGTAACTGAGTCACTGAAGCCCATACTAAATCATCGTGTCCTGGAGATCGGGGACACAGTCAAGTCTGTTTGAGATGACTTTGGGCTCCTCATAATGGAGCAAGCTAGCTTGCCTAACTCTTTTTGCTGCTAACACTCCGTATATATGTCACGTATATCGGTAACACACCATAGACTAGTAAGAACATTAGGTGGAGATGCTGATGATTAGGGTACTGTGGAGGACTTTGTCTCTGATCAGTCCTTAGTGCCTACCTTAGAGCTAGACTCCTCTATGGATGGAGTCATTTGGATGGAATCACCCTTGTCGTTGCATCCCTCATCAGACTGGGGTGTACGAATGACAAGAGCCTAAGTCTGCCCAGCTATGGCAACATCTCTAGTCTGTTGTCGATCTGCCTCTAGCTTTGGAGTAACCGCAAGATCCTTTACTGATCTGCCTGGAGTAAGGGCCTACTCATCATCTGAAGACTCATCTCTGGGCCTCCTTTTAAGGTCCCTAATCTCATCATGTCTAGCTTTTGGGGCCATAGTACCTGAAACATGAACAATTACGCACCTTGTTTAGCCCCACAAATCAAAAATTAAAATGTAAAAACTATTCAGATTACGTTGCATAAGGATATACAAAAGCACATTTACGGGCAGTAGTTGCTACTACAAGCCACAAAAAGCTTTCCTAAAATAGCGGTCCAAATTTTTTTTTCATTGTAAAAGTCTATGGGACTAGGTACAACTTGTGAAATGGTTTATGAGTCGTAGAGAAATCCAGTGTGTAAATTTATACCAGGCAAGGATCTACAAGACCTATCTACAAGACGTAAAGTGATCTACGACTCATAGAAGGTCTCGTCCTATAGATACTCAGAAACATTAAGTTTCTAGAATCTTGCATAAGCGGTAATTATGAAACTCGTGGAATGATTCATGGGTCGTAAAAGCCACTTGTAAACAAGAAAACTCAGTTACCTGAGTTTCTAAGCCCATCACAATAGACCCCATATGACTTTTTCCACAAGTATTCTACATGTGTTGAAGCAAAATCGCATATACCCATATGGTTTTCATACCACAACCAATACCCCCAACATGTTATACAACACATATACCCCTATCAAAAGCGTTTAAGCATATTTCCCTACTATTCCAACTACTTATGACACTATCTCAATAAAATTACGCACCTATATCAACACCCACCAATTTACACACAATCCCAATTCTTCACACATGGTGGGTGATTTAGTACGCACAAAGAAACTATTCAAAGCATACAATCAAGGCAACTATTCTGAAATCCAGACTTAGACAAATATTCAAACATGGTAACTCAAATTCAATTTTCACACATAGGTTTTGTGTCTAAACTATCATTCCCAACATAATTTCCAACTCAATCATACAAATATAGGAAAACTAAAGGTTTGTAACCAACTAAAAACTTACCAAGTGTGTAACTTGTAGAAGATGAAGAGGCACTAAACCCTAGATTGCCAGAAATTTATGCCGAAAAGTAGGGGTACAGCTGCCATCAGTGGTAGGAATTACATGGGGGAGGGATTGGCCAGGTAATCTTGTAAATTAGGTTAGAAATGGGGTCAAATTAATTTGACCTCATTATTTATACCTTGACGGGTCAACTGAAATCTAATTGGCTTGGACTCTACGGAACCCCGATTATGGGTCGTAGAGTGTTTTTTGGCTCATGAACTTTGATTTCGTAGAACATCCAAACCCTAGATTTAAGGACTAGGTTTCACGAACAAGTCGATGAGTCATAGAGTGATTTACGACTTGTAGAATTTGTCATAGAAACCTCAACACTTAGAAAAATTTCAGAAAACTTACCTGGGGTCCACCAGATCCATTCATGACCCATAGATTTATCTATATATAATAAAGTTGGCTCGTGGATTAGAGTGGACAACCTTTTACTTATTGGAATTCTCTACGAGATGGTTTATGGGTTGTAAAGTGTTGGTCGTAGAACCAGTCGTAGAAACTCTTCCATGTTCTTCTCAGCCAAAAATGGATAACTTAGCCTTGTACCTTCATATTCTTTATAGAACACAATGTTACCCTATATGCAACCATCCCAATGTAAAAAAAATACAATCCAAATACAAGAAAATAAACTGCCTATGAGTTTAAAAACTCAAAATAAACCTACAACTACACTATTGCATCAAAGACCTTGGGTTGCCTCACAAGTAGTACTTGATTTATTATAGTGGCACGACTTTGAAAAAATTGGCTACTCAGACTTCACCAATTGCCCATACTTCGTTCTTCAAGTCATATGGACTATTCATATGCCTACAGATATTGAAGATGACCTCTTCATCATATAATTTGGTCCTGAGTTGATCAGTTTCCGCATCGACTAGTGCTTGGCTAGGAACAATCTTTCCAAGATGACTGGGACATCGAAGTCGACTTCGAAATCTAGGATCACAAAGTCTGCAGGGAATATGAACTTCTCCACTTTGACCAGCACATCATATAGTATCCCCACAGGATTCTTCACCATGCGATCCGCTATCAGCAACCGCATGCTCTTTGGAGTAGGGGCTCCTAATCCTATCATCTTGAAGACTGCAAGGGGCATCAGATTAATGCTGGCACCTAGATCACATAGTAGTCTTCCAAACTCCACATCTCTAATGGTGAAGGCTATGGTGAAAGTACCGGGATCTTCTCGCTTTTGAACCAAGGACCTTGTAGAAATAACACTTACTGTTGAAGCTTTCGGAAGAGCTTCTGACTCACAATGTACTTCTTACTGACCAGGTCCTTCATGTACCGAGCATACCCTGGTATCTTCTCCAATGCCTCAATAGAGGGATGTTGATGGAGAGTTGTTTTAGCGTGGAGAGAAAGTGCTTGAATTTTCCTTCCTCCTTCGTCTTTTTGATTCTTTGAGGGAAGGGAGGAGGAGGCCTAGGAATAGGCTTCAACTTTGTGGCACGTCAGAAGCTTTGCTCACCCCATACTTGCCAAAATCATCTCCTATTTCCACATCTTTGGCCGCAATCATCTCCTCTCGAATATCATCCTCATCAACTGGAATGGGAGGATCAGTGGAGTTTTTGCTACCCCGAGTAGTAACTGCCATACGCTACCCTTAGGATTTTGAACTATATCACTAGGCAATGTATCCCTTTGACTTTGATTAAGCTGAATCAACACTTGACCAAATTGTTGTTCAAGATGTTTAATAGCCATAAAATGAGATTCAATTTTTTGATTAATGCTAGAAATCTTAGATTTCATACCCCTCAGAGTCTCATCACGTGTCTCAGCTTTCTTTAACAGGTGGTCAAACATCTCCACAATTCAGGAACTACTTGCTCATGCGTCGCGGTCATGTGGTGGAACATAGGGACCATTTCTGAAGCCATCTCCGCAACCCCAATCTACATCTCTCTTTGGACTGCTATTTCTATCATAATATCCTCTGCAGTTGTCCCGATAAGCTCTATTGCTGGAAGTTTCTGCGTTGGTTTCCTTGACCTTGGCACTAATAGTCCTGATTGGACCCTTGGGCATTAGTTCAGAAACCCCCCATCTGGTCAATAAAAAAACAAGCATCCTCATCATAATAAGCTCATTATACATAGGTGATTCGCTCATCACCTCCATACCTATGAAATCTTGATAAAGCCATTGCATGATTTCTTCGTTGATCTTTACTTGCTTCGGACCAATACTGACAGTGCACTAACTTTTGGTGGATGCTCTGTCTCTCTGCCCCCATGTACGATAAGTATTGACTACTATTTTCATCCACTCTACGATCCTTGCAAATGGTTGATCCAAGAACATGCCCCCCATGATTGTGTCAGTACAAGCCTGACTGTTCTTGTCAAGGGAATGGTAGAAGATCTCTATCAAGGCATCCTCGACTATCTTGTCTTGTAGGACAATTCTCAAGCATTTGGTAAACCGCTCCTAAATAGTACTGATCGAGTCACCATAAAGTTGCTTAAAGTTGTTGATCTGGCCCTTCAACTTGAGCTTTTTCGATCTAGGGAAATACCTCTCCAAAAAGGCCTTCTACAAGACTGTCCAACTGGTGAACGAACTCTGCAAGAGCTCAGATAGCCACAATACTACATTGCCTATAAGAGACAATATGAAGACATGAAGTTCCACAACATCCATAGACAGATTATGTGTTACCATCACACTCTTGCAGAAGAATGCAACATTGTGTAGGTGGCTTTGAGAATCCTTTGATGGTAATCCCCTAAATAACCCACGATTTTGCAGCATCTGAAGCAACCCACTCAAGACTTTGAACTTTGTGTCTACCAGTAGTGGTGGCAATACAATAGCTCCAGTCACCTCCATAGCCATAGGATTGAACCAGTATTAATTCCACTGATAAGAATTGGCATTAAAATCCTTAGACTATGGAGCAATATCTTCAAGAGGAGGTGGCTTCTTATTATCGACATTCTCATTGTTGTTCTTGTTCATAGCTACATTGGCCGCATTGTTAGTGTTATCTTGGGCCATTCTCCTCAACGTTCTTTTGATCTTTGGGTCTAATGGAGTTAAGGGATTGTATTTACTTCGAGTGTTGGGAACACACTACCTTACACCCTAAAAAAGAACAAAAATAACAAAAAAAGTAAGATATGGGAAATAAGGATTAATACTCAAATCACTATAAATTAACTAAGTCGGCCATATTCCTCGATAATGGTGCCAAAATCTGATGTCACCCAAGTTACACCTCTTTTTAGAGGATAAAACAGTCATTGTCAAGAAATAGAACCTAACCAAGGTTAGGTTTGAACCCACAGGGAATCCGCAGACTCAAGAAAATTCAATGATCATAATTCGAGTAGTTAACCAACTTACTTCCTTGAGGGGGGGGGGTATTTGCAATATCAATATAAAAATAAACTAACTACCACAAGAGAGAAATCAATATGGAGAGAAATTAGGGAATTATTTTTCCCTTTATTCCCTAACTTAGTATCACCAAATCATCTAATTCTTTTCTAGTGTGTAGCATGCAGGAGTGTAAGTTAAGTTCACTAAGCCCTTTAGCCAAAGGTGAGAGGTGAATTTCACTATGTGACTTGGCCCATCTCCATAGTATGCATTACTAACTCTTACCTATTAGTCTAGTACAACCTCCCCTTAACCCAGTTTGGTTGATTAGACGAGAACACATCAATCGAATCCTGTTAATTAATTTCTTTTCCTATTCAATACTACCTTGGTCCAGTCAGTAATAGTAGGCAAATTCTAATGTTGGCTACCATTAGAAAACATGCAAAATGAAGAGAGATAATTAATACATACATGCACACTTTCCTAGAATTACGAATTATCTAGTTTTATTTTGTTAGTTCTTCATGGTTCTCACAACCCTAGTTATGGATTTAGTTACTCATGCTTTGTGTAGAATGAAGAACCATGAGTAGGAAATATATAATTGAACACTTACACATTAGAATTAAGGAAAAGCAAATCCAACTTCTATGAGAATCGCAAGATTAAAGATGAAATTAAAGTACAAGTGTTCTCAAAATCTGTCAAACGTAGTCTCACTAATTTCTCTCTCTCTTATTACTAGGTTCTCCGAGTACTAGGCGAAAACTTCTAAAAAAATAACCTAAAAAATTATTTATAATAACTAAAATACAAGTCCTAACTGAAACAAAAAAACTAGTCGGCATGCCAAATGAAAGGGATTTATGGGCCCTATTGCATTCCACGACCCATAATCGGGGTCTCATTCAAAGCTGCTGGAATTTCAGACTTCAAATCTATGACACTTCTCTATGACTCGTAAAGCAGTTTACGACCTGTAAGGGGGTTTCATCTGAGGAATCTTTAGAAATTCCCAATCTCTAATCCTCATGGCACAAACCATCTTCTACGACTCGTAAATCACTACATGACTCATCTATATGTTCATGGAATAAACTACATAAAATAGCGCCTCACTAGAATTGTTCATGAAACCATTTCATGACCAGTAAAATGGTCAACAACCCATGAAGGGTCTCGTACTGCATCAAATACCAGCACATTTTGTACTTCTTCCCGAAATTAAGGCCAAACCTGTAATCGTGCAAACATAACACAAAAATACATAAAACCAACTAAAATCGCATTGAGAACACACATAATTCCATGTATTAAATATCAAAAGTGTTGTATTTTGATAGCACATCATTAAGGGTTCCCAATTCTAGCTTCTTGAAGACCACAAGGGACATGTTAGATTTATGCTAGCAATAAGATGACACAAAGCACTTACAAACTCCACATCTCCGATAGTGCATGGTGTGGTAAAAGCACCAGGATCTTCTCCTTTTGCACCAAGGACCTTGTGGCAATTGAACTATAATGTTGAAGCTCTTGGGAGAGCTCTTGACTCACAATACACTTCTTTGTAACTAGGTCCTCGATAAACTTCACATACCTTAGCATCTTCTGCAATGACATATTGAGAAGGATGTTAATAGAGAGTTATTTTAGCATGGAGAGAAAGTTTTTGAACTGGCCCTTCTCTTCATTCTTTTATATTCTTTGAAGGAAGGGAGCAGGAGGCTGAGAAACAAGCTTTAGCTTCTGTGGCGCATCTACAGCATCACTCGCCCCATCCTTGACTCGATCATCTCCAATACCAGCATGTTTGAACTCAATTGTCTCCTCTCAAACATCGTCATCATCTATTGGTATGCGAGGATCAATGGTACTTTTGCCACCACAATTAGTAACCACTATGCACTGCCCTTCATTCTATAGATTCTAAACTGTGTTGCTAGGAAATGTACCTTTCTGACGCTTGTTGAGTTTAGTTGACATTTGACCAAACTGTTGCTCAAGCTGTTTGATAACAACTAAATGAGAGTCAATTTTGTGATTTATGCTGAAGATGTAGGATTTCGTCCACCTCAAGGTCTTATCCCGTATCTCAGCTTTCTTTAACAGGCATCCAAACATCTACTAGCACCGGTATCAAGATTGTGTGGTGGCAAATATGGATTATTTCTGTACCAGTCTCTGCAACCTCAATCTATATCTCTATCCTGGCCCCTATTTCTTATCGTAGTAACCTCCACGGTCATCTCTAATGTGCTATCTTTATTATAGTTTTGACCTTGGTTTCCTTGACCTTGGCGCCAATAGTCCTGATTTGACACTTGGGTGTTGGTTTAGAAACCCCTTGTTTGATCAATAATGAAGCAGGTGTCGTCCTCATAGTAGGGATCCTCGCACATGAGTGCACCCAGAGGCTGATGAACAACTTTATTGACTCATTTCTAATCATCACCTCAATACTGGTACGGATCCGGGCAAGCTCTTGCATTATCTCCTTATTTATTTTAGCTTGCTCTAACCAATACTGATAGTGCACTACATTTTGGTAGATGACCTCTCTCTTTTCCCCCATTCAGAATTTGTCTTGACCACCATTTGTATCTTCTCAGCAATTGTTGCAAATGGTTGATCTAACAATATTCCCCATGATGGTATCATCACGTGCTTGACTATTCTTGTCTAGGGCATGGTAGAGGATCTCCACTAAGGCATCATCAATAATTTTGTGATCAGGGGCACTTCTCAAGAACTTTGTGAATTACTCTCATGTAGTACCGATTGAGTCACAAGGAAGTTGCTCAAACTTGTTGATTTTATCTTTCAACTTGAGCTTTTTCGATCTCGGGAAGTGCCTCTCCAAAAAGGCCTTCTACAACTCAGTCCAACTGGTGATCGAACTCTGTAAGAGCTCAGATAGCCATAGCACTACATTGTCTATAAAAGATAATGGGAAGACACGAGATCATGAACATTGTTTTAGCCAACAGTGGCTATTACATAATGGTTCCAGTAACCTCCAAAGCCATACGATTCAACTGATATTCGTTCATCTAATAAGTTTCGGCATTGAAGTCCCATCGCTGTGGATTAATGTCCTCAAGCGGAGGTGGTTGTCATTATTCATATTTTCATTCTCATTTCGATTCAGAGCTATATTAGCCACTATGTTTGTATTTCCTTGGCCATCATACTTAGTGTTCTCTAGAATTCTGGGTTAAACGGAGTCGAGGGGATGCCTCGACTTTGGGTATTGGGCATACACTACACCTATAACCTAAAATCAAACAAACAATAAAAACATAAAATAAGGGGAATAAGGATTAATTCCCAAACTACTTGAATTAGACAAGTCTAGCCAAGTTCCCCGGCAAAGGTGCCAAAATCTTGATGTCGCCAATTCTACACCTCCTTTTTGAGGCTAAATTAGTCGTTGTCAAGATATATAACATAACCAAGGTTAGGGGCGAATTTCGTATGGAATATGGTAAACTTAGAAGAATTCACTACAATTCAGGTTGATTAACCAACTTATCTACCTGGGGGGGGGTTTGTAACAACTATGAAAAGTAATTCTTAACTAAGGCAAATTTAAATCTGTATGAAGAGTAACTAGGGTATTGTTTTCACCATGATTCCCTAACTCGATATTACCAAATAATAGAATTATTTTTTATTGTATAGCATATAGATAGGTAAGTTAAGTTCACCATACCCTTTGGCCCAAGTGAGAGGGAATTTCACTACATCATTTGGTCTATCCCCATAGTGTGACATTGCTAATCCTTACCTATTGTTCCAATACCACCTCCTTCTGGTCCAGTTCAGTTTATTAGATGAGAAACATCAATCATATCCTATTAGTTAATCTATTTTCCTATTCATTTCTTCTACCTTGATCTAGCCAGTAACACTAGGTGAGTTCTAATGTTGGCTACCATTAGAAAGCATTCAATACAAAGAGAATTAATTAATACTTGCATGCATACTTTTCAGGAATTATGAATTATTCGATTTTACCTTGTTAGTTCTTCATGGTTCCCACAACCTTAGTTGTGGATTTAACTACTCATGATCAATGTAAATGCAATGCTTATGAATTTTGAATAACATAACTAAGCACTTACACAAGATAATTAAGCACAGGGAATCCAAACTCTTCACCAATAATCACAAGATTAAAATTAAAAAACAAAATAAAGTTTTTACAAGTGTTTCTCTCAACCTCTCTAACGTTCTATCACGTCCCTCTACTGTTCTCTTATGAAAATAACCTGAAAAACCTATTTATATTGTTTAAAACACAAAACAAAAATGGAATAGGACAACTGGGTCGGCAGACTCTACGGGTAGTTCTATGGGCCATATAATGTTTAACTGCTCGTGTATGGGCTTTCGTGGATTACTACTTCAAATTTGGGGATGACTTTTATGACATCCTTCTATGACGCGTATACAGTTCTATAGCTTGTGGGGGGTTTCATTTGATAACTTGTCAGCAACTCCCCACTTTTTGATCCTTAGAGCACGATACCATATCTATGACTTGTAAAATTTTCTACAACTCATCTACAAATTTGTAGACTTAAGAAAATCACCCTTCACTGGAATTTTCTGTGAAACCACTTTTACGACCCATAGTATTCTCTATGGCCCTTAAAGGGTCTCATGGAACCTCTGCTTCAGCAAATTTTGCACACTTAGCTCAAAACTTGTGCCAACCATAATCCTACAAAACAAACATAAAAACACATCAAATTTGCTAACATCGCATTGAGAACATACAAAATTAAAAGTTTCAAGTATTAAAAGTGTTGTATTTTGACAGCATATCACCATAACCGAAATATGATATGGTGCGAGCTACTACATGGAATTCAACATAACCCCCTAGCATGTTCCATAATAACATAAATGACTTGTATAGATCCACTAACCTAGCCTACAAGGGCTCCTATGTGGCACATAGTTAATGTGACAAAGGGTTGCTTCTAAGATTTCCTTACCGATCCTCACCACAAGTCATATTTGGTTGCGAAGTCATCCTACATAATCTTTAATGTTCAACATAGAATCATAAGAAGCAATCATTAGAGTAGCTCGGACATAGGAACCGCCAAGTGAGAATTTTCCTTTCATCTTAGGGACCTTTCTTGAACTTCATTTAGGGAAATCAACATCAAACACATATCTTCATAAAATTAACTTTGAAACACTTGATTATTTCCATAATCATAATCATAAGTCACAGAAAGCTTTACTTGAAAACTAGGTGGGCTTATTTTTATCATGGAGCAGTCATAAATCACATAAGTCACAGAAATTTCTTTTAAAAGGAGCTTTGAAAATGCTCAACCTTAATCATATCAAAAATCATCATGGAATCAACATTCTTCTTCTAATATTCACACATTTACTTAACAAAATAATTTCTTACTTTGTATGTATCACAGAGTAATACAAATATCATGAAATAATCATAAGCATGCACATTAACTTGAGGAACCTAATGGAAAAGTAAAATACTTAATAGGAAATTTTAAAGGTGAAAGGATACCCATGAATCAATGCACATACCTTAGGGTAACCAGAGAGAAACAAACTTGTAGGATTGAAGAAGAATTTGGGAATACTAGTTCTTGCCTTGCCTTTTCTTGAGAGCCTCTTGCTTTCCTCAAAATTTTTTAGAGTAAATAGGGAGGGGAACGAATGAAGGGATTAGGGCTTAAATACTGATATAGGGCCCCATTTTCGTCCTCAAAATAATATAGATTAAGAATAGAAAGGATAGAAATGACAAAATTTCCCTTCCTTAAAACCGGCCAAGTCAACCTATAAGATCTTGATTATGGGTTGTAAGTCAATGCACAGGATGTAAGTCCCTTTACCTAATAACATAAAAACTGACTTTGTTGGACTCAAAATCACGGACACATGTTATGGGAAGTATAATCATTCAGGTGTTGTGGTTGGACTCATAAAGTCTATTCACACTAATCAATTTTCCACCTTATTCTTGGCCTCATTCCATGAGGAACCTCTATGGGTCGTATCCTATTTTACGGGTCGTCTGATAACTTATAGGTCATCCTTCAAGAATCTCCAAATTTCTTTTGTGTCTAGGGTCTCACTCACAAAACCATGTAAAGGCTATAAGGTATCTTATAGGGCATCACTTTGTTGTGGGTTACTCCACACTTGGAAACTTTTCCCTTTTCTGATGTTCTATGTTTAAGAACAAAACCTACAGGTCATAACCCGCCCCATAAACTAGACTTTAGGTAATTTTTCAAGACAACATTTCATACTCAAGGCTCCTAATCTGGGGGTCGTTACAACATCTCTCCCTTGGGAACATTTGTCCCCGAATATATACAAAGACATGCTCTAAATAGCAAACTAGTTGCTAATAACCCAATATACATGCAAAAATGCAAGTCAAACATCATTTCTCAAAATTTTCAAATTTCATGCCTTAAACAGGTCTCACAATAGATCATAAACATCAAAATAAATGCGTACATCTAGGGATGAAAATGGGGCGGGGAAGTTGCGAGGCGAGGCGGGTTATTATATTTGCGGGGTAGTGCAGGTTAATATTTGTGCACGGTAGGGCGGGGCGAGGCCGGTACAGATTCTTTTTCATAAAAAAATATGCGGGGTAGGGTGGGTGCGAGTTAGGTTTTTTTTTAACCGGCGATAGAAAGTCTTTTGTATGGGAAGCTCTAATTTTATTTGTTGGTATATTTAAATGTATGCATGTCTGTTGCTGTATATGCTTATTATATTTTAATAGTTTTCTTAGAAGATTATTTGATATTCTGAGAGACAATAAGCATACTACGAATGGAATTATTGATTTCATGTAATGGGGCAGGGCGGAGCGGAGTGGGTTAAAAATGAAAAAATTCATTATGCGGGGCGGGGAGGGGCGGGGAAGTTTAAAAAATTTGTGGGTTGAGCTCAACCCGCCCCACACTCGCCCAATTGACATCCCTACATACATCATGAAAACCTAAAATTCTTGGAATTTAAAGTTTATGGAAGAGATTCTTAATAGCTTAGGCTTGAGTAGAGTGTAATAAATGTGGATAGTGCTTCATGATATCCACTTTCGCTTCCCATGTGGCACCCTCAACTCGTTGGTTTCTCCAAATCACTTTGATGGATGCAACTTCCTTGTTCCTTAGCTTAATCTCTTGTCGGTCTAGGATTTCAACAGGTACCTCTTCATAGATCAAATCCTCTTCAATGTTTATATCATGCAAAGGACTTATGGAACTTGGATCATCTATAAATTTCCACAAAATTGAGACGTCGAAGACAAGATGAATCAAATGCAACTCGTTGGGTAGGCCGAGCTTATATGCCACTTTCCCCACTCTTCTCACCACCTTGTAGGGTCCCACATATCTAGGACTCAATTTTCCTTTCTTACTAAACCGAAGCACACCTTTCATAGGAGATACCTTAAAGTAGACCTAATCACCAACTTAGAAGTAAAGTTCCCTTCTTCTTACATCAGAGTAGGACTTTTGTCGACTTTGGGCTATTTATGATTTCTCCTTCATCACCAAGTTTAGTCCTGTTAATGCCACCTCTACGGCTTCGAGCTACCTGATGGGCGATCTATACCATCTACCTTACAATGCTTCAAATGGTGCCATCCAATACTTGCATGAAAGCTATTGTTCTAGGAAAACTTGATAAGTGGCAAGTTTTCATCTCAACCCCCCTTAAACTCCAACGCAAAAGCTCTCAACATATGCTCCAACGTTTGAATAGTCCCCTCTACTTGCCCATTGATTTAACAATGAAAAGTCGTACTCAAGTTCACACTAGTGCCAAGTCCTCTTTGAAAAGACTTCCAACAGTGAGATCAAACGTTGGATAATGGAATCCCATGTAATCTCAAAGAGGACTTGGCACCACCATTTCTAGACTGAACCTCTGAACATCTTTTGTCAACTCGATTCTTCCATCATCTTCAATATGGGACACGCTATCCATGGAAATTCTACTAAAGGAGCCAGCTACCACATTGGTATTTCTAGGGTGGTGCTTCACACTCATATCATTGAGCAGCTCTAACCATCTTTGTTCCTCAAGTTGATGTCTTTTTGGGTGAACACGTACTGGAGACTCTTATGGTCCATGAAAACATCTCCATGAACTCCATACAAGTATTGTTGCCAAATTTGTAAGGCAAATACCATCATTGTAAGCTCAAGATCATGAGTTGAGTAATTCTTCTCATGCACTTTCAATTGCAGAAGCATAGGAAATCACTTTATGATTTATCATTAACACACAAACCGACCCAATCGTTGATGTATCATAATGCATGACAAACCCATCTTTCCCTTCTATCATATCATTATGGGGGCTGAAGTGAACCAATCCTTTAAAGTTTAAAAACTCATCTCACATTCTTCTGTCCACACAAACGTATGCTTCTTTTTAATAGCTTGGTAAATGGAGACGAAAAAGTGGAGAAGTCTTGCACATACTGTCGATAGTAACCAGCTAGACTGAAAAATCTCCTTATGTTATTAGGAGTCAATAGCCTTAGCCAATTTCTCACCACTTCTATCTTATTAGGATCAACTTTGTTGCCCTCTTCAGATAGCACATGCCCAAGGAAGGCAACCTCATACAGCTAAAACTTGTATTTGTCGAACTTTGCATAGAGCTTCTATTCCCTCAAGGTTTGCAATACCACCCTCAAGTGCTCTATGTGCTCTTGATTACCTCAAGAGTAGATAAGAATGTCATCAATAAACATCACAATGAATATGTTGAGGTAAGGCTCGAGTACCTTATTCATAAGGTACAAAAATATCACAGGTGCATTAGTGAGGCCAAAATGACATCACCATAAACTCAAAATAACTATATCTAGTATAGAAAGCCATCTTAGGGATGTCACTTTTCTCACCCTCAATTGATGATAGATGGATCTCAAATCAGTTTTGGAGAAATAAGTAACCCCTTGTAGTTGGTCAAATAAATTGTATATCCTCGGAAGGGGATATTTATTCTTGGTGGTGACCTTATTTAGTTATGGGTAGTCAATGCACATATCGAGTGACCCATCTTTCTTTCTTACAAATAGAGCCGAGAACTTGATGGAGTCTACTGAAACCCTTGTCCATAAATCGTTCAATTTCTCTTTTAATCTCTTTTAAGAGGGACACCTGGTCTCTCTTCTAGGAAGACATCAGACAACTTACTTACAAATGTGATTGACTTAGGAGAAGGTACTTTAGAGGATACATATTTGACCCTCACGAGTGTAGATGCACCCCTTAGAAATTATTTTGCGGGCCTTTACAAAAGAAATGAATCGACCCCTACATGAAGAGTTGCTACCCTCTTATTCAAGAACTGACTCATTAAGGAGTTAGAATTTAATCCTACTAGTTCTATATTCAATATAAGCATAACAAGCGTGCAACCAATGCATTCCCAAAATCACATCGAAGTCTGCTGAACGACCTCCAAAAAATGCTTGAAAATGTGCCTCGGAAATACCCATAATTGTAATTTTCACATAACTTAAAATTCATGTGTGGTATAAAAAATGAGGCTTCATATTCTTGTTCAGGGGAAAAAATTGAGTGGGAAAATGGTACAATCTGAATTTTAGAGGACCCGTAGAGAAAAATAAATTTCACAAATTTTGAAAGTCCAGTGACGATCCGTGTTGGTATCGCGATGCGCCCCCTCGCGGACCAATGTTATTTTGTGCCAGTTTTGTTATTTCGGTCCAAGGCCTTTGGTTCTTGGGCCTATGCCTCCCATGTAAAAGAAAACTTATACTTGGTCATTTTTTCAACCTCATATCATTCATGACATTTCCCAATACTCTCTCAAACACTTCGACAAATATTTCACTCAAAATTCAAGTGTCCCAATCTCTTTTTGGATTGAAGGATTTCAACCAAGCTTCAAGTTTCCATTCTAATCTCCTTCAAGGAATTCTCCAAAGTTAAGGTATGTGGGTTTCAACTATTGGGTCCTTTCACCCATGGTGCCTAGACTTCCGTTTTACCTATAATATATGTTTCTTAGTTGATTTACTTATGTTTATTATTATCTATAAATTTGACTATAAACTATGTTGGGGTTTCATGAACTTGTGACTGTGTAAGAATGTTTTAAGCTATGAATCCATGATCCATTTGGGCTTTCAAGGAGGGTTTTGATGTATCTTGCATGAGGGTGTTGGTGGGTAGTTTAACATTGAATTTTCTTCCATGATTTCACTCTTGAATTGCATGATCTTGCACTAGCATTACATACTCACCAAGTTTTTGATAAAACGTCTAGTTTTGGATTCTTGTGTCATTGATGATCCATTGCATGACCTATGATCTGAATAACTTCATTGGGATGAAAGGAATGTTTATATGAGCCTTTTCCATGAAAAAGTACCTATAGTATTGTAAGTTGATCATGCCTAGTTGAGGATGAGATGCCTCAATCACTATGGATGGTAGGGCGAGCCAATCATTAACCAATTGAGCGGTTGATACATCAATCACCATGAGCGGTAGGGTGAGACAATCATCAACCAATTGAGAGGTTGATACCTCAATTACCATGGGTGGTAGGGTGAGACAATCATCAACTAATTGAGCGGTTGATACCTCAATCACCATAGATGGTAGGGTGTGACAATCCATCATAATGTTTGTCTCTTCCTACATATGTAATATATTCTATGTAAACATGTTTTGCTTCAAGCATCATTCATACATGTCATATTGTTATTATACTATCCATTGCTTATGATATTGCATTTTGCCTATGTTGCTTATCTCTTATTGCATTGCATCCCACATACTTAGTACATTCAAACTTACTAACACATACTCTATGCCTACATGATTTCACCATGTAGGAACCAGAGCACCTCTCAATCATCCTCCACATGGCTAGTATTGGCATTTTGGAAGATAAGCTTTGGTGAGTCCTCAAGTCCGAGGACACTAGCTATGCTACTCTTATGGTTTTTATGTGTTTTTGGTGTTTAGTTTGCAGGAAAGCAGGTTGGCATAATTTTAGGTCAAAAATTGCAGACTCTTCTGGTTTTTGATGGTTTACGGGAACCTCTATGAGACGTATAGGATTCTACGAGTCGTAGAGTGGATTTTGTGAAGATTTCCAATGAAAAATGAGATCTAAAATTTAGCCATATGAGACCCCTATACGAGTCATAGATCATTCTTTGAATCGTATAGAGTAGTTTCGTGAAGAATTCTAGTAAAGGACTAGTTGATGCAGATGAAGTTTATGAGAGTGCGAGTCATAAATAAATATACGATTCGTAAAGTGTATTCGTAGCAGTGAATTCCATGATCTCAAGAGCTGAACACGAGACCTTGATTATGACTCGTAAATTAGTTTATCAGTCATAAATGCCTATCATAGGAAGTCACCGGCTAGTTTTTTATTTTTAAGGACTTGTTTGTAAATACTTTAAGTAGTAATTTTTAGGTCATTATTCAAATGTACAGTAGAGAACATCATTAGAAAGTACTTTGAAACGACCCCAAAAAGTACTTTCAAACGGATGGCCAAGTTGAATGAACTATCCAAATAATTGAGGATATGCTTAGGACTTGTATATTGGAGTTTAAGGGTAGTTGGGATGATCATCTTCCATTGATTGAGTTTGCCTATAACAATAGCTATTATTCTAGCATCGGTATGATCCCTTTTGAGTCTCTCTATGGTAGACATTGTAGATCAATGGTTGGGTGATTCTAGGTTGGAGAGGTAGCTTTGTTGGGACTAGATCTGGTTATGAAGGCTCTTTAGAAGGTTAGGATGATTAGAGAAAGGTTGAAGATGGCTTAAAGTCGCCAAAAGTCCTATGTCAATGTGAGGAGAAAGGATGTTGAATTCAAAGTTGATGATTAGGTCTATTTGAAAGTGTCACCCATGAAGGGTGTTGTTAATTTTGGTAAGAAGGGCAAGTTCAATCCAAGATATGTGGGTCCTTATAGGGTGATGAAGAGGATTGTCAAGGTAGCTTATGAGTTGGAGTTCCCTTATGAAATTGAATTGGTTCATTCGGTCTTTCATGTATCCATGTTGAGGAAATGAGTGGGAGACCCTAATGTTATTGTGCCTCTTGATGTTTTCAGTGTTGTTGAAGATCACTTGAGTTATGAAGAGGTTCCGGTTCATATTTTGGATAGACAAATGAAGAGGTTGAGGAACAAGGATGTGGCCTTCGTTAAGGTCCTTTAGAGGAATCAACAAGATGAAAGTGCTACTTGGGAGACAAAGCGGACATGCAAAAGTGATAACCTTATCTTCTCCACTCAACTCAAGCCTAAGGTACAAATTCTAAGTTCTTTATATGATCTCAAATCTTAAGTTCAGGCCTCATGTCATTGCATACACTCATGTTTAAGTTGATAAGTTCATGACGATTTTACACTTATGTTGAGATTTTTGAAATGATGTTTAAGGGCATTGTTGAATCCTTATGTGGGATGAAATTGTCATGTTTACGTCTCTCATATAACTTTCATTAACATTCAGGGACGAACGTTCCCAAGGCTGAGATATTGAAACGTTCCCAAAAAGTGCCCGAAAATATGCTTCGAAAGTGCCCAGAATCGTAATTTTCATATATCAGAAAATCTATGTGTGACATCAAAAATTTGACTTCATATTCTTGATCAGGGGAAAAATTGAGTGAGAAGTGGGTCTAACCCCTATTTTAGAGCAACCGTAGCGAAATTTGATTTTTCCCAGGTTTGTGCAAAATGCTGGCGATTCACGATGGTACCATGACGTATAGTCATTGTGGACCAGCGTGAAATTTTCCTCCATGATAGGCACGCGTCACGGACCTGTATATTTTGTTGCCAGTGATTTTTATCTCGGTTCAAAGCTTTTGGACCTTGGGCCTAAGCCTTCCTATGCATGAAACTACCTATACTTAGCTATATTTCACCTTCATATCATACAAAACATTCCACAATACTCTCTCAAACCCTTAGACTAGTATTTCTCTCAAAATTCAAGTGTCCAAATCTCTTTTGAATCTTAAGGAATTCACCCAAGCTTTAAGCCTCCATTCAAATCTTCTTTAAGGAATTCTCCAAAGTGAAGGTATGTGAGTTTCAAGCATTGGGTCCTTTCACCTATGGTTTCCAAGCTTTCCTTTTACATAAATTGCATTTTTCTAAGTTGATTTAATTTTGGTTCATACTTCTTATGAATTAGACTATGAACTATATTGGGGTTTCATGAAATTGTGACCGTTTTAACATGTTTTGAGCTATGAAGCTAAGATCCATTGTAGGATTTGATAAAGGGTTTTGTTATATGTTGCTTGAGGGTATACCAACTATTGATGCAAGGTTTTACATTGAATTTTCTTGTATTATTTCACTCCTAAATTGCATGGTTTTACACTAGCTCTACACACCCGCCAAGTGTTTGATAAAATGTCCAGTTATGGTTTCTTGAGGAATTAAAGCTCCAATGCATGTCTTATGAGTTGAATTAATTTATGATGATGATGGGAATGTATGTGTATGACATTTTCTCTGTAGTGTTACGAATTGACCTTGCCCCACTCGGGGGGTTTTACGCCTGGGTAACCAAATCGAGGGGTTTGTACCTTTTTAACTAGGTCGAGGGATTTGCACCTTGATAACCAGGTTAAGTGGTTGATACCTCAATCACTATGGGTGGTAGGGTGAGATGATCCACCAAACAATCAAGGGGTTTGTACCATGATAACCAGGTTGAGGGGTTGGTACCTAAATCACCATGGATGGTAAGGTGAGATGATCCACCAACCAATCAAGGGGTTTTTACCATATAAAATCAAATTAAGGGGTTGGTACCTCAATCACATGGGTGGTAAGGTGCGATGATCTACCAACCAATTGAGAGGTTGGCACCTTAATGTACTACGAATTTTATAATGATGGTCTCTTCTTGTACACGTATTATGTTCTTTGTAAGCATGACTTACTTCAAGCATCTTCCATGCATGTCATGTTGTTATATGCTACTCATTGCCTATACTTATGCATTTCAATTATTTCACTTATCTCTTGTTGCATTGCAACCTACATAGTTAGTACATTCAAACATACTAATGCATACTCTATGCCTACATGATGTCACCATGTAGGAACCACAGCCCCACTTGAACATCTTCCTCTACGTGGCTAGTATGATTTCTCTCAAGCTAGTTGGTGAGTCCCCCATTCTGGGAACAATGTCTAAGATCTCTTGCTATGTACTAAGACTGTCTTTCTTTCATGTATGTATTGACTATGAGGGTGATCCCGGTTGCTTGTCTTGGCCCCCAGCTCTTATCTAAGTTTTAGAGGTGTCGTTGGACATGTTATGTATTGATCCTTGACTCTCTTGTTTTGATGTTTATGTTATGAAAATTTCTCTTTAGTTCCTTTGCTCGTATTTCTAATCTAATTATGTTGTTTAATTTCTTTCACAATCTATGATGTGTAATGATATGTTAATAGGCTTTTTTGGGGTCCCATAGGGTTCCCCATTTGTCGCATGACGTCTAGTCCCTAGGCTTGGGCCATGAAATACTTTTTTGGTTTTGTACTTTGAGACTTCAATCTTGAAGGAGAATATACTTGTGGATTCATTATATCTTCAAATCTTGTGATTCTGAATATATTTTGGATTTGCTTGTTCTTGAATTGAATTGGGTAAGTGATTAATTTTGATTTCTCCATTCATGATTTCTTTATTTACCCATAGCATGAGTAGCTAAATCCACAACTTGAGGTTGTGGGAACTATGAAGAACTAACCAAATAAACCTTGTTAACTTGAAGTTCTTGGAATTAGTATTTACATGCATTAATCAATTCTCTTTGTTTTGCATGTTTTCTAGTGGTAGCCATCATTATAACTTTCCTAGTGTTACCTTACTGATCCAGGTGGTAATGAATAAGAAAAGAGATTAGTTAACAGGATTCGATGATGTGTTTTTGTCTAATCAACTGAACTAGACCAGGGGGAGGTTGACTGGGACTATAGGTAATGGTTAGTATTGCATACTGTGGAGATGGGCTAAGTCACATAGTGAAATTTGCCTCTCACCTTTGGCTAAAGGGCTTGGTGAACTTAAATTACCTTTCTACATGTTATACTCTAGTTGAGAATTTGGTTGTTTGGGCATCATGGGGAACACAATTTCCAAGTCTCTCTATTATTGATCGTCTCTTGCTTGAGTTAGTTTAGTTTATTTTTTTATTGAACGTTGCAAATCTCCCTCCCCCCTCCTTTAGGAAATTGAGTTGTTAATTACTTCAATTGTGTATTGGTGAATTCATTGTGAGTCTCCGTATTCTCTATGGGATTCGACCCTAACCTTTGTTAAGTTTTATATTTGACAGCGACCATTTTATCCTCCAAAAGAGAGGTGTAACATGGGCGTGATCAAAGATTATGGCGTTGTTGCCTAGGAATATGGCTAGACTTAATTGAATTCAGTAGTAATTGTAATTCAAGTGTTAATCCTTAGTTCCTTGTATTTTACTTTTGTTTTTGTTTTTGTTTTTATTTTTTTGCAGGTTATACTAGTGGTGTATGCCAACACTAGAAGTAAAGGCACTCCCTTAACTCTACTTGATCCAGAGATCCCAAGAATTAAAAGAAGAATAGCCCAAGAAAATGCTAACATCGCGAGTAATGCATCCTTGAATTGGAATGTTAATGATGATGATCGAAATGACAACCTACTTCATTTGGAGAATATTCCACACATTCAGAATTTCAATGACGATGCTTATCGGTGGAATAAACATAGATTGAATCCTATGGCTATGGATGTGTCCGAGGCTATTGTATTGCCACCACTACCGGCTGACCCAAAGTTCATAGTTTCTAGTGGGCTATTTCCAATGTAGCAAAAACATGGATTATTTGCGGGTCTACAATGTTTCATTTGTTTATAAGAGTGTGACGAGGACACAAAATTAGTTTGTGGATGCTGTCAGACTTCGTGTTTTACCGTTATCTCTTACGGAAAATGATGCTTTATGGCTATATGAGCTCCCATAGAGTTTATACACTAGTTGGGTAGATTTTCACAAGGCCTCTTTGGAGAGGTACTTCCCTAGATCGAAGAAGCTCAAGTTAAAGGATCAGATCAACAACATTGAGTAACTTCTTGGTGATTCAATTAGCACCATATAGGAGTGATTTACTAAGTATTTGAGGAACATCCGTGACCACAAGATATTTGATGATGCCTTGGTAAGATCTTCTACCATGCCCTTGATGAGAAGAGTCAAGCTAGTGTCGACACTATTAGGGTGGCATGTTTTCAGATAAACCATTTGCAAGGATTGTTGAACGAATGGAATAATTGGTCAAGATGAATCATGAATAGGGACAGTGGGATAGAGCTTCTATGAGGAGTTCATATGTTGTTAATGTTGGTTCAGAGCAAGCCAAAATCAATGAAGAGATTATGCAACAACTTTCTCAACTTTGAACAAGCATGGATGTTGTGACTAAGAAGAATTTGGAAAGAGTAAATGCAGTAGTTCATCAAACTCCACGACCCATATATGAGGAGTCTTATTTTGAGGAAGATGCTTGCTTTGTGAATCATCAGATGGGGGCTTTCCGAACAAATGCACAAGGGTCCAATAAGGACTATTGACACCAAGCTCAAGGAAGCCAAGGTCAGAACTAGGGTACAGATGGAGCTTATAGAGACAACCGAGGTGGTTATTATGAGGGGAATAGGGGTCCTGAAGCAGATTGGGGTAGAGAAGATAGTTTCAGAAATGGTCCATATATGCCACCACATAGCCGAGACGCTATACAAGAAATTCTTAAAATGAGGAGATGGTTGATCGTTTTTTGAAGAAGGCCAAGACACAAGATAAAACTCTAAGGGTGAAACAACCCCATAAAAGTGCTCAAAAATGTGCCTCGAAAATGCCCATAATTGTAATTTTCATATATCTCAAAGTCTGTGTGTGATATCAAAAATCTGACTTCATATTCATGATTAGGAGCAAAATTGAGTGAGAAATGAGTCTAACCTTATTTTAGCAACCGTATAAAAATTTCATTTTCCCCAAAAATTTCTTATCTAGTGTCGATCTGCGCCCCTAGCACGCCGCGGCTAGGGCATGGGCCAGTGTTAAATGTTGCTAGTTATTTCTTATTCAGTCCAAGGCCTTTTGGTCTTGGGCCGAAGCTTTCCTATTCGTAAAAACACCTGTACTTAGTCATTCTTCAACCTCATATCATTCAAGATATTCCCCAATACCCTCTCTAACACTTGGAAAAATATTTCATTCAAATTCAAATGTCCTAGTCTCATTCCGGATCTAAGGATTTCATTCAAACTTCAAGTTCGCATTCCAATCTTCATCAAGGGAATCGCCAATGTAGAGGTTTGTGGTTTTCAACCATTGGATCCTTTCACCCATGGTGCCCAACCTTCCTTTTTATACAAATTTACATGTTTTCAAGTTGATTCACTTATGGGTATTCTTACTTGAACTTTATTATAAAGTATGTTGGGTTTTCACGAAATGTCAACTGTTTAAGCATGTTTTGAGCTATGAATCTATGTCCTATGATGAGATTTGATGAAGGGTTTTAATGTATCTTGCATGAGGGTGTTACCAAGTGTTGGTGGGTTGATTTACATTAAGTTTTCTCACATGATTTCACTCTTGAATTGCATGACTCTGAACTAGCATTACATACCCGCCAAGTGTCAGATAAAATGTTCAGTTTAGGGTTCCTAAACTATAGATGATCTAATGCATGTCCTATGAGTCAAGTAACTTTATGATGATAAAAGTAATGTATATATGTGTTGATTTCATGAAAAGTATCTACACTGTGCAAGTTGACCATACCTTGTTGAAGGGGTCTTATGCCTCAATCAACATTGATGGCAGGGTGGGACTACCATCAACTAATTGAGGGGTTGATACCTCAATCACCATAGGTCGCAAGGTGTGTCTACCATCAACCAATTGAGGGGTTGATACCTCAATCGCCTCTCCAAGGGGATGGTAAGCCTTGGATTCTATAATGATGGTCTCTTACTAAACATGTAATATGTTCTATTTAAGCATGTTTTACCTCAAGCATTGATCATGCATGACATGTTGCTAATATGCTATCTCTTGCTTATGTATATGTATTTTGATTATGTTGCCTATCTCTTGTTGCATTGCATCCTACATACTTACTGCATTTAAACGTACTAATGCATACTCTATGCCTACATGATGTTACCATATAGGAACCGGAGTTTCACTTAATCATCCTCCTCCTCCACATGGCTAGTACCATCTCTTGAAGCAAGCTTGGTGAGTCCTCAACTCTGAGGACAATAGCTATTGATCCTATGTTATATAAATACTCTTTTCTTTGTTTAGATGCTTATGACTATGAGAGTGCGTGCGAAAAGTTGTCTTGGCCCCCACCCAATCTATTCTAGAGGTGTTATTGTACAAGTTATGTATTTATGCTTGAGTTTTGACTCTTTTGATGATTTATGCTATGAAAGACTTCTCTTATTGAAACGACCCCAAAAAATGCCCAAAAATGTTCTCTAAAGTTTCCAGAATCGTAATCCTCATATATCTAAAAATTCATTTGTTATTCAAAAAATCCTACCACATATTCTTGTTCAGGGGTCAAATTGAGTCGAAAATGGATCTAATTTGAATTTTACAGCACCCGCATCAAAATATGAAAATCGCAAAAATATGATTTAGGAGGGTCAACATTAAAGGAGCATGTCTCTTAGTAGACGAAGCATTGGGTGTCCCATGACCTACCAGCTTAAAGTTCTTTGAATTGTATTTCCCACGCACTTGGTTTCACCTCATTTTGAGTTCGGATGAAGGAGTTATGCCCTTTTTTGTAGAATTCCTTTGTGTGGAAATGCAATTTCCAGAGGCAAATCCGCATTTGTTTTTGGTCCCTGTTTTATTCTCTTTCAGTCCAAGACTTAAGGGTTCTCACACTTGAAAATACCTATACTTCACCTTATTTCACCCTTATATCATCTAAACAATTCCCCAATACTCACCAAAACTCTTAGCCAAATATTCACTTCCAAATTGAAGTCCCAAGACCCTCATCTGGATCTAAGGAATCCCTTCAAGCTTCAAGTATCCATTAAATTCTTCTTCAAGAAATTCTTCAATGCCAAGGTATTTGGTATTGAACCATTAGGTCCTTCCACCCATGGTGCCTAAGCCTCCTTTTAATAAAATTGCATGATTTAAATGTTGATTTACTTATGGGTCTTGATATTATAAATTTCACTGCATGGTGATTTGGGGTTTATGAAAGTATCATTGTTTTAGCATGTTTTGAGCTATAAATTTTTTATCTAATCTAAGATTTGAGAAGGGGTTTTGATATATATTGCTTGAGGGTGTTGCAAGGTGTTGATTGATGGTTTTACAATGGATTTTCTAGCATGATTTCACTCTTGAATTGCATGGTTTTACATTAAACGTTGCATACCCTCCAAGTGTTTGATAAAATACCTCTTTATGGATTCCTTAAGTTTTGATGATCTATTGGTTGAGTTATGATTCAATGACCCTATGATGATTATGAGCTCTCTAATGATGTGTTTAAGTCATAAAAATATTGATGATGTTGTAGGGCCGGATTAAGCTCCTTTTTTAAGATTATACCTTTTATGATCCTTTGATGTTCAATGATGATGAAAGGACAATGTTAATGATGATCTATTCTTATGATTGAAGTTAAGCTCAGCACATGAGGTCAGTGATATTAAGAGCTACACGTGCCATGTCTCTATGTTAATTACAAGTTATTTAAGTAAAATTATCTTATATGTAATTCATGGGATTAGACGTATCACCGAGTGGACTAGAGGTGAGTCCCCAAGTCTTAGAACTACATGCCACCATAGGTAAAGGGATTAGAGGCGAGTCCCTAAATCTTTAAGAGGCGAGTATCATAAATATGAGGGCTTGAGGCGAGTACCCAAGTTCAAGATCTAGAATCGAGTACCCGGTTCACAAAAGGCTTACTAGATCCACTTAGGCATTAGGAGGTCTACCTTGGCAAGTAGCTTCCCCCTTTCTTCCAATGTAGGGTTGACATTGGGATTCCAAGTTGTAGCTTGCTTGGTCTTATGTTATGTCAGTTGCGGTATCTTCCCACACTTATGTATTATGATCTATATGAGTTGAATGAATTGTAAGCATGTTTAACTTCACTCATCATTCATACATGTCATATTGTTGTTATGTTATTTATTGCTTATTATTATTATACATTTTGATTATGATTTCCATCTCTTGTTGCATTGCGTCCCACATACTTAGTACATCCAAACATACTAATGAATAATCTGTGCCTACATGATGTTACCATGTAGGAACGGGAGCTCCTATTGATTCTTCTCGTGGCCAGACGGATTGTTCAAATTAACCTTTGGTGAGTCCTCCATTCCAAGGACAATGACTATTCTTTTATGTTATGTACTAAGACTCTCTTTCGTTTACTATATACTTATGACCATGACGGTAAGCTCGGTTGCTTGTCTTGGCCCCGGCTCTTATCTATATAGTAGAGGTGTTGTTGGACATATGGTGTAATCATCCTATGAGCCTTAACTCTCTTGCTTATTGTTGTTATGGTATCAAAGATATCCCTTACCCCTTTTTTCCCCTTTTATATATCTTCTCTTATTGTCATTTTAATCGCTTCTGCAGCTAAGGATGTGTAATGATATGCAAAGAGGCTTTTTTGGTGTTCCTTTTGATTCCCTATTTGCCGGTCATGACTATGCCCTAGGTTTGGGTCGTGACAAAGATTATATCAGAGAACTAAGCTGATAGATTCTTAGAGTCCAACACACCGCATCGATTGGAGTCTTATTCATGGTTGTGTTGTGCACCACAACTATGAATGGAAGGTTATGAGAGAATTTAGGAAATGTTTCCCTATTTCATAGTCTATGTCGTGCTTTAGAAGTGAGATAAGTTTTCCCGCTCTAACAAATTTTCTTTGCTCTTCTAGTTGACCATGCCACTTCAAAGAGGAAGGCGAAGGAAGGTAAGATGAAGATTTTGTTTTTGATGGATCCAAATTTCACTATTTCTTCTCTTTTCTTTTGGTTGCTAGCGGGGCTTCTTGTGTTCCCAAGTTGTGGTGTGGACCCTTCGTGTCTATCCTCTTGTTGAGTATATGGTTGCTAGGAGGTTCATAGGTTTTGATCCATGTTCATGTTGCATTAGGTCGAGCTTTGTGACTTGTTGGAGTTGGTGTGGTAGATTTTGATATTATACTTGGGATGGATTAGTGACCCGTAGAGTTAGGATCTGACTCCCTAATGAACCCATCTTTGAGTGGGAGGTTGTCAAGTGGTAGAAAAAGAGATAGGTCCATTCTTGTCTTAAGGTTCAATTGGTCTCTAAGGGTTGGCCCTTGTTCTTATTGCATAGAAGTCTTGTCTTGTGATCTTGGTTGAACTTAGCTTGATATATTGGAGGTCTTAAGGTAGTTTGGGCTACTTGCATGGCACGCTTCTAATGAGTGTAGAACCTGTAAGGTTGTAATATGATGGTTAAGGATACAAAACCTATTTGGTCAACTACAATGGGTTTGTCACATCTCTAAGATTGATCTTTGGTTTAGGTTTGTCCCCAAGTGAGGATGAAGGTAGGTGATATCCCTAGGTGTCATTTCGGATTAGGAGTGATCATTATTAGTATTGATAGAGTTGTTTGGTTGACTTATTCACCGGTGGTGATTGTAGGTCTCTTGAATAGGGTCTTAAAACCCTACCTTGGCATGTTTGTGATGATTACTAGTGATGAATTACTTATTTTTTTAGGGCTTGTGAATCATTTTTGGGTAGTGTTGCAAGTCTTGGAGGATGAAAGGTTGTTTGCTAAATATGATGAGTGTGCATTGTGGATAGCAAGAAGGTGGTTAGAATTCTTCAATGATTATGATATGAGTGTGCATTATTTTTCCCTGTAGGGCTAATGTTATGGTTGGTGCTCTAGGTGGCCTAGCATATTTTAATGAGGGTGGCAAAGAGGAGACTAGTGGGGTCCATTGAGTGGTTAGATTGGAGTTAGGTTGAGGGAAATTGAGAATGGTAGTATAGTGTTCTTGGTGGTTCCGAATCTTCTTTGGTTGAGGAGGTCTAGATTAGGCAAGGTATTGATTCCGCCTTATTAGAGTTGGAAGTTTTGGGTGGAAAGGTGGTAGAGTGGAGGTAGTCTCCCAATGGGGAGATGGTAGTTCGTGGCGACAAGTAGAATATGTATAGTTAAGGTGGACAAATGATTTATGGTTGTGAGTCCTTATAGGATGAAGAGATCAGTTTGTAAGGTTGCGTAAGTTTGGGGATTGCCTATGGATAGGTGTTTGGTTAGTCCGGTTCTTCATGCTTCTATGTTGAGAGGATGTGTTGGTGACTCTAGTGTTATATAGCACTTGGAGTTTTTGAGTGTTATGGAGGGTAAATTGGCTTAGGAGAAGGTCCCGATGGAGGTGTTGGATGGATGAGTGGAGAAGTTGATCGATAATCATGTAGTGCTCTTCAAGGCCCTTTGGAAGAGTCGTCTATTCGTATTTGTCTCTCCAGGAGCCGGAGCGGGCATGGAGGAGCAATATCCATATCTCTTTCATTCTATTAAAGCTTATGATAATACGTCAAGTCCTTTTTATGATTCCAAGTCTCATGTTTGAGCCCCTATGTCATTAATAGGCATTCATGGTTAACTTGGCAAATTTATGATCATTTAATACTTATGTTGATATTTTGCATATGGTGTTTTAAATGAAATGTTGTATCCTTGTTGGGTCTGATTTGTTTATGATCAATCTTTCATGTATGTTTTGTTTACATTCGGAGACGAATGTTTCCAAGGGGGAGATACTGAAACAACCCCAGAAAGTGCCCGAAAATGTGCCTCGAAAATGCCCGAAATCATAATTTTCATATATCTAAAATCCATTAGTTATTTCAAAAATGCGACTTCATATTCTTGTTTAGGGGGTCAAGTTGAATGGGAAATGAGTCTAACCCAAATTTTAGAGCAACCGTATCAAAATCCAAAAATCGCAAAACCGCGATTTAGGAGTATCAACTTTGAAAGAACATATCTCTTAGCACATAAAAAACTTGGTGGCCCATGACAAACCAACTTAAATCTCTTTGAATTATCTTTCTAACGCACTTAGTTTCACTTCATTTTGATTTTGGTTGAAGGAGTTATGCCCATTTTCAAAGAACTCATTTGTGCTGAAATGCAATTTGCAGAGGCAAATCCGCGGTGCTGTTGTTTTTGGTGTCTGTTTTATTTTTTTCTGGTCCAAGACTTTTAAGTCTTGGTCCTAAGGGTTCCCACACTTGAGAATACCTATACTTAGATTTATTTCACCTTCATATCATCCAAACATTCCCCAGTACTCACAAAAACTCTTAACCAAATATTTACTCTCAAATTCAAGTCCAAAACCCTCATCCGAATTTAAGGAATTCTTTCAAGCTTCAATTCTCTATTAAATTCTTCTTCAAGAAATTTTTCAAGGTCAAGGTATGTGGTCTTGAGCCATTGGGTCCTTCCACCCATAGTGCCTAAGCCTCCTTTTACTCAAATTGCATGATTTAAATGTTGATTTACTTATGGGTCTTGATTATTATAAATTTCACTACACAGTGATTTGGGGTTTATAAAAATATGATTGTTTTAGCATGTTTTGATCTATAAATCTTTGATCTAATGTAATATTTGAGGATGGATTTTGATATATATTGCTTGAGGGTGTTACAAGGTATTGATTGATGTTTTACAGTGGATTTTCTTGCATGATTTGACTCTTAAATTGCATGATTTTACACTAGCATTGCACACCCTCTAAGTGTTTGATAAAATGCCTTTTTAAGTATTCTTTAAATTTTGATTGTCTATTGGTTGAGTTATGATTCAAGTGACCCTATGATGATTATGAGTTTTCTAAAGATGTATTTAAGTCATTTTGTTGTTCCTCTATTCATTGCTTATTATTATTATTATTGTTATTATTATGCATTTCGATTATGATGCCTATTCTTGTTGCATTGCATCCCACATACTTAGTACATTCAAACGTACTACCGCATACTTTATGCCAACATGATGTTACCATGTAGGAACCAGAGATCCTATTGATTTTTCTCGTGGCTAGACGGATTGTTCAAGTTAGCCTTTAGTGAGTCCTCCATTCCGGGGACAATGACTATTCTCTTATGTTATGTATTAAGACTCTCTTTCATTTACTGTATACTTATGACCATAAGGGTGAGCCCGGTTGCTTGTCTTGGCCCCGGCTCTTATCTATGTAGTAGAGGTGTTGTTGGACATGTGGTGTAATCACGCTATGAGCCTTGACTCTCTTGCTTATTTTTGTTATGGTATCAAAGATGTCCCTTAGCTCCTTTTTCCCCTTTTATATATCTTCTTTTATTGTTATTTTAGTTGCCCCTTAGCTCCTTTTTCCCCTTTTATATATCTTCTTTTATTGTTATTTTAGTTGCTTCCGCGACCAAAGATGTGTAATAATATGCAAAGAGGCTTTTTTGGCGTTCCTTCGAATTCCCCATTCACCGGTCACAAATAGGCCCTAGGTTTGGGTCATGACACTTATTCCCTTTATCCTTATTTCTATTCTCTTAATGTTGTTTAATTGCTTCCACGACCAATGATGTGTAAATCATACGCTAAGAAGCTTGTTTGGGGTCCCTTTGGCTCCCCATTCCCTGTGTCACATCTAGGCCCTAGGCTTAGGTCGTGACAAACTTTGTTTCAGAGCACTAGGTTGTTAATGCTCCTCGGCATCCAACACACCACATTGATTAGAGTCTTATTCATGGTTGTGAAGTGCACCACAACTATGAGTAAGAAGCTATGAGGCATTTTAGGAAATGTTTTCCTTCTTTTTGATCAATGTCATGCTATAGAAGTTAAGGTAAGGCTTTCCCCAACAAATTATTTGCTATGCTAGATCATGCCTATCCCAAGAGGAAGAAGAGCTCATATTTCCGAAGAACAATAAGCTCATGAAGAGTTTCGGGATGCTATTTCCATGTTATCTCAAGCTATGACTAATCAAATCAACCAAGGGGCCCAAGCCCCTCATGCTCCTACTCCGGCATCTGGGGTAAGGGATTTCATGAGGATGAACCCACTGGAGTTTCATGAATCTAAAATGGATGAGGACCTTCTAGACTTCAATGATGAGGTGCACAAAGTGTTATCTATTATGGATATGAGATCGGAGGAGAAGACGGAGTTGGCAGCTTACTATATCAAGGGGGTGGCTTAAATTTGGTTTACCCAATGGAAAAAGGAGAAGGGGGACAACAATGTGATTCTTTTGGAGGAGTTTAAGGCTGCTTTCCTTGACTGATTTTTCCCTCATGAGCTTAAGGAGGCCAAAATGATGGAGTTCATGAATTTTAAGTAAGGGTCTATGAGTATGAGGGAGTATGCCCTGAAGTTCAACCAACTATCTAAATGTGCTCCACAAATGGTGGCCTAGCCAAGGTCTAGAATGAACAAGTTTGTGATGGGTGTGTCCGACTTGGTAAATGAAGAATGTCGTACCGCCATGTTGATTGGTTATATGGACTTGTCCCGCCTCATGGCTTATGCCGAACAATTGGAGGGGGAAAGTTGATAAAGAGAAGTGGTAATGAGGCCAAGAGGGCCCGTTTTGAAGGAAGGTTCTGAGTTCCCAAGGTGGCTGGTTTCATCAAGGCCAAGGGTCTTCAAATGCTCCTAATAGAAGCTTTGCTAATGACAATCCAAGGGTCCATGGTGGTGTTGGTGTGGTTCCTAATGCTATGTGACCAAGATATGGTAAAGGCCATAACAGCCCACGTTTGAGGGACACTAATACATGCTATCATTGTGGAGAAGTGTATCACAAGAAGATTGATTGACCTCGCAATCGAAACAAGGGTTGAAATAGTCGTCCACTAGGCCGAGGTGCAAATATGGTTCCTTTGGGAAGGAGGAGGGGTCAACAAGACAGTGCCCCAAGGCACAATCGATTCTATGCTCTTCAAGGGAGTCGAGGAGTATATGAGTTACCCATTGTCGTCACCGGTATGTTAAAAGTCCTTGAATTTGATGTGTATGCATTGATAGACCCGGGTGCCACTCTATCCTTTTTTACTCCTTTTTTGCGAAAAGGTTTCATGTTGAACCTGAATTGTTGTGTGAGCCATATGAAGTATTTACTCCCATTGGTGAATCCATTGTTGCTAGAAGGGTCTATAGGAACTGTCCCATTTTTATTTTGCATAAAATATTGCCTTGTGATTTTATTGAGTTAGATATGGTGGATTTTGATGTTATTCTTGCGATGGATTCGTTGCATGTATACTATGTCTCTATTGGTTGTAGAACCTATAGGGTCAAATTCCAATTTCCAAATGAACCCATTCTTGAGTGGGAGAGTCATGATATGATGGTCAAGGATAGATTCATTTTTTGCATTAAAGCCCAAAAGTTAATTTCTAAAGGGTGTCTCTATCATCTTGTGAGGGTTAGGGATTGTCAGGACCCAAACTAGGGCCTTGATGTGACACGGCGAATGAGAACCCAAAAGGACCCCAAATAAGCATCTTAGCATATCATACATACATCCTTGATCGTGGAAGCAATTAATCAACAACAAAAGAGTCTAAATAGGGATAAAGGGACTAAGAGAAATCTTTGATATCATAAAAACATAAAGAGTCAAGCTTATAGAATAGATAGACCGTACTATTCCAACAACACCTCTAGACATAGAATGGAGCAGGGACCAACACATTTTCTGGGCTCGCCGTCATAATGTCAAATATCAACAAAAAGAAGTTTTAGAAATAACAAGAGAAAGTAGATAGTGTCCTCAAACTTGAGGACTCACCAAGCATATTTTCAAGATGTCAAACTAGCTATGTGGAGGAGGATAGTCTAATGGAGCTCCGATTCCTACATGGTAATATCATGTAGGCATAGAATATGCCTTAGTACATTTGAATGTACTAAGTATGTGGGATGCAATGCAACAAGGGATAAGCAACATAATCAAAATGCATAATTATAAGCAATGGATAGCATAATAACAATATGGCATGTATGATCAATGCTTAAAGTAAAATATGCTTTGCAAATCATTCATTTTACAGAGAACATAATATATAAGTGTGGGAAGAGATCTTAACCGACATAGAATAAGACCAAGTGAACTACAACTTGGAATCCCAAAGATTACCACTCATCGGTATAGAGGTGGTTTACTTCCCTAGGTAAACCATACTTCAATCTTACAGGAACATGACCCGATTTCGTATGAAGTGACATTCCTTATGGAAATATGACCAAATTTCAGAAAGGATTTCTTTAGAAACTTCACCTTATGGGAACACAACCCAATTTCGGGAAGAACCTCAAGAGAAAGTATACTAAATAGATCCACTCGTAAAGTAAGCGTAAAACCTCATCCTATGGTGGTACATAGTTCAAGGAAAGAGAGCACTCTCTCAATCCATCAATGCTAAGTCTAATCACATGGAATATATAAAGTAACCATAGCTTTAATAAGTTGTAAGAAACATAAACAATTGACATGAGTAGCTCTAAAACAACTTTGACCTCTAATGGTGAGCCTAACTTCAAACATAAGAATAGATCATCATTAAACATTATCCTTACATTAACATCAACATCAACACTCACAAGAGGTGCAATCTTTAAGAAAAAGGCTTATACCGGCTTTACAATATCATCAATATTTTCATGAATCAAACACATCTTTATAAAGACCAAAAACATCATAAAGTCACTTGGTACATAAATCAACCAATAGATCATCAAAACAGTAAGAATACTTAAAAAGGCTTTTTGTCATACAGTTGGCGAGTATGTAATGCTTGTACAAGATCATGCAATTCAAAGGTGAAAATATGTAAGAAAAACCAACGTAAATCCACCCACCAGCACTTGGTATCATCCTCTAACAAGATACATCAAAACCCTCATCAAATATCACAGTAGATCTTAGATTTATAACTCAAAACATGCATAGTTGAACAACATTTCATAAAACCCCAATGCAGTTTATAGTCATAATCCATAATAAGTAATACCCATAAGTAAATCAACTTGAAACATGCATTTTATGTGAAAAGGAAGGTTGGGCACCATGGGTGAAAGAACCTAATGGTTGAAACCCACATACCTCACATTTGGAGATTCCCTTGATGAAGATTTGAATAAGAACTGAATGAATTTCTTTAGATCCGAAATGTGTTAAGAACCCTTGATTTTGGACGAAATATTTGTCGAATTATTAGAGAGGGTTTTGGGGAATGTATTGAATGATATGGGATAGAAAAATGACTAAGTATAGGTGTTTTTACGCATAGGAAGGCTTAGGGCTAAGACCCCAAGGCCTTTGACCGAAATAAAGAAAACAGTCAACAAAATGTACTGGTCCGCGCCCTAGCCATGTCTCACTAGGGTTGCAGATAAATTCTGTTTTTCATAAATTTTAGAGAATCAAATTTTGGTACGGTTGCTCTAAAATCGGGGTTATACTCATTGCCCACTCAATTTTGCCTACCGATCACGAATATGAAGTCAGATTTTTGATATCACGTATCGATCTAGACATATGTGGAAATTACGATTATGGGAATATTTTAGGCACATTTTTGCGCTTTTTTGGGGTCGTTTCAATATCTTCCCCTTGGGAATGTTTGTCCCCGAATGTTAAAGAAATATATAGAAGAAAAGTAATCATGAAGATTTCAACTCAACAAGAATGCAACAATTACACTTAAACATCATGTTCAAAGTCTCAACATGAATGCTAAAAGCACCATAAACTTATCAATATAAACATGAATGCACGTAAATGGCATAAGGGCTAAAAAATAGGACTTGAAATAATATAAAGGACATAGTCATTATCTTAGGCTTGATTAGAATGAAAGAGGTAAGAGTATCGCTCCTTTATGATCGCTTTGGATTCCATAGTGACTCCTTCCTCTTGTCGATTCCCCCAAAGAACCTTGACGGAAGTTACATCCTTGTCTCTCAACCTTATGACTTGTCTACCCAAGATTTGTATTGAAACCTCCTCATAAGTCAAATTGTCCTTCATCACACCCACACCAATTCAAATTCACCATAGTACTTTGGTCACCACACACCACTTTAACATAACACACGGAAAACCGGAAGAACAATACATAACAATGGGCAACTCCAATCCTTATGCAATCTTACAAATTTCTCCTCCAAACCCTATAAGGACCTACAAACTTTAATCCATTTGCCAACCTTAAACACACATAGCACACTTTGGCACCAAAAGCTACCATCTCCCCCTTGGGAGAAAACCTCCACTCTACCATCCTCACCAAAACCTCCAACTCTACTAAGGCGGAATCAATGCCTTGCTTAACCAGACCTTCTCAACCAAAGAAGATTTAAAGCAAAACCACTACACAAATCAACTTCACTCAACCTCATACCTAACCTAATCACCCGGTGAACTTCTCCAACCACCCTCTTGTCATCCTAAAGATTCCCACTTTCCATAATTAGCAAGCAATCTCACACTCCTCAAAACTCACAATACCACCCTCAAATGGTCCACGAGCTCTCCCTTACTTCTGAAAATGAGCCAACATATCATGACCAAAGACCACCATAAACATATCAAGGTAGGGTTTAGCACCCCTGTTCATGAAACCTACAGACATAGCCAGTGCACAGCCAAACCCAATGAGACTACCCCAAATTGAAACATCAAAAGGACATTAAGAACTCATTGACCTCAGGAATCGACTCGATAGAAAGGACCTTATGCTCAACATCCCTAACCCTTACAAGATGAAAGAGAAACTCCTTAGAAATAAACCCTTAGCGAATTGGACCTTAAGACAAGAAATGGATCTACCTCTTCAAACCACTCAAGGATGAGTTTATTAGGGAATTAGAATCTAACTTTTATGGGTCCTACTGAATACATAATATGCATACAACTAATCCACCCCAATTATAACATCAAAATCCACCACATCAAATTCAACAAATCACAAGGCAAGACCTAATGCAATATGAACATGGAACAGCATCTACGAACTTTTCTAGCAACAATGGATTCACCAATGGGGTAGACACTTCATAAGTTAACCTAATACCCGAGACAGACATGTAGTCCACTAGAAACAATAGAAATAATGAAAGAAATGGTGGCACTCGGACCCATAAATGCATACCATATAATTAAAAGGAAACTTCAACATATCGATAGCAACTTCGGGCGCCTCATCCCCTCTTTGCCTCCCTGGAAGAGCATAAAATTGATTGTTCCATGAGGCACCACCTTGGCGACCTTCCCTTCCTCCTTGGCTTGCATTAGTACCTTGGCCTTGAGGACCATCATCTCCACCTTTGGGTTGAGCATAACGACAACCACTAACTTTGAGCCCAAATCCACCAAAACCAAAGCAATCATTAGACTTCTTCAAACATGGTCCTCCATGGCCTTTCCCACACTTTTGGCATCTAGGCTTTGCCACCCCCTCATAACCTCCTTGGAAGCTTTGATTTAGAACCCCATAATTACCAAACCCCTCATTGGAAGAATTGGATAACTCTTTCCCTTCGAACTTGTGGCCTTAAGGAAATCAGCCACCCTTGGGATTTTGACACTCACCTTCAAAATGGTCCCTCTTGTCCCCACCAATCCTTCTTTTTCTAAGCTTTTCACCTTCCAATTGTTCAGTATAAGTCATGAGATGGGGTAAATCCACATCACTTATAACATGGCGGCACGACACTTCTCATTAACCAAGTCAAACATCCTTATCACAAATTTGTTCATCCTAGACCTCGGCTCGGCCACCAATTGTGGAGGATAGTTGCAGAGTTGGTTGAACTTGAGGGCATACTCCCTCACACTCATAGACCTTTGCTTAAGATTCATAAATTCCATCATCTTGGCCTCCCTTGGCTCAAGGGGAAAGAAATGGTTAAGAAATTCCACTTTAAACTCTTACCAAAGGATGACATTATTATTCCCCTTCTCTTCTTTCCATTGGGTAAACCATATTTGAGCCACCCCCTTGAGTTGGTAGGCCTCGAAATCTATCTTCTCCTCTGAGCTAAGCCCCATAATAGCCAACACCTTGTACACCTCATCACTAAATTTTTGAGGTTCCTCATCCACCTAAGACACATGGAACTCCGGCGAGTTCATCCGAGTAAAGTCTCTCACCCTTGAAGCTAGTGTAGAAGTATGAGGAGCTTGGGCCCCTTGATTGATTTGATTAGTCACGACATGAGCTAACATGGTAAGAGCATCATAAATTCTTCATGAACCACTCTCTTGAGGAGCTTGAGGAAGGAGAGGAGCTGATTGCTCCTCGGGTGTATGGGTTCTTCTTCCTCTTGAAATTGGCATGATCTAAAATAGCAAAGAACATTCATTAGGGGAAAATCTTGCATTAACTTTTATAGTACGACATAGACCATGAAGTGGGAAAATATTTTCTAAAACATCACATATCCTCCAATTCATAGTTTTGGCACACCTCACAACCATGAATAAAGATCTAATCAATACAATGTGTTGGATTTTGAGGACCATTAAAAACCTAGTGCTCGGATAACAAGTTTTTCACGACCCAAACTAGGACCTAGATGTGACACGGGCGAACGAGGAACCTAAAGGGACCCCAAATAAGCCTTTTGCCATATCATACACACATCCTTGGTCGCAGAAGCAATTAATCAACAACAAGAGAGTCTAAATAGGTATAAAGGGACTAAGGAAAATCTTTGATATTATAAAAACACAAAGAGTTAAGCTCATAGCATAGATACATGGTACTATTCCAACAACACCTCTAGACTTAGAATGGAGTCGGGGCCAAGAAAATTTCAGGCTCACCCTGATAATGTAAAATAACAACATCATGAAGTTTTAGAAATAACAAGAGAAAGTAGACAGTGTCCTCGAACTTGAGGACTCAACAAGCTTATATTCAAGATGTCAAACTAGCCACGTGGAGGAGGATAGTCAAACTGAGCTATGGTTCCTACATGATAATGTAGGCATAGAGTATGCGTTTGTATGTTTGAATGTACTAAGTATATGGGATGCGATGCAACAAGGCAAAACGAACATAATCAAAAAGCATAATTATATGCAATGGATAGCATAATAACAATATGGCATGTATGATCAATGCTTAAAGTAAAATATGCTTTAAAATTTATTCATATTACATAAAACATAATATTTAAGTGTGGGAAGAGACCTCAACCAACATAGAATAAGACAAAATGAACTACAACTTAGAATCCCGATGATTACCCCATACCGTTAAAGAGGTGGTCTACTTGCTAAGGTAAACTATACATCAAACTTATGGGAAAATGACCGAATTTCTTAAGTAAACTTCCTTATGGGAACATGATCCAATTTAAGAAAGGATTTCTTTAGAAACTTCACCTTACAGGAACACGACCCGATTTCAGGAAGTACCTCAAGAGAAAGTATACTAAATGGATCCGCTAGTAAAGCAAGGGTAAAACCTCATCCTATGGTAGCACATAGTTCAAGGAAAGAGAGCACTCCCAAAATCCATCGGTGTTAAATCAATCCAATGGAATAGATAAAATAATCATAGCTTTAATAATTCGTAAGAAATATAGAAACATGACACGAGTATATCTAAAGCATCTTTGACCTCTAATGGTAAGCCTAACTTCAAACATAAGAATACTTCATCATTAAAGATTACCCTTGCATTAACATCAACATCAAGACTCACAAGAGGTGCAATCTTTAAGAGAAGGGCTTAACCCAGATTTACAACATCATCAATATTTTCATGAATTAAACACAGCTTTAGTAAGTCAAAAATCATCATAATGTCACTTGACACATAAATCAACTAATAGATCATCAAAAATTTAAGAATCCTTTAAAAGACTTTTTGTCAAACGCCTCGCGGGAGTGTAATACTAGTACAAGATCATGCAATTCAAGGGTGAAAACATGTATAAAATACCAATTTAAATTCACCCACCAATACTTGGTATCATCCTCTAACAACATACATCAAAATCCCTCATCAATGTCACAATAGATCTTAGATTTATAACACAAAACATGCATAGTTAAACAACATTTCATAAAACCCCAATGTAGTTTATAGTCATAATTCATAATAAGTAATACCCATAAGTAAACCAACTTGAAAATATGCATTTTATATAAAAAGGAAGGTTGGGCACCATGGATGAAAGGATCCAATGGTTGAAACCCACATACCGCAAACTTGGAGATTTCCTTGATGAAGATTTGAATGAGAACTTGAAGCTTGAATGAATTTCTTGAGAATCGAAATTAGTTTGGAACCCTTGATATTTGTTAAAGTATTTGTCTAGGTGGTAGAGAGGCTTTTGGGGAGTATTTTGAATGAAATGGGGTTGAAGAATGACTAAGTATAGGTGTTTTTATACATAGTAAGGCTTAGGCCTAAGATGCCATGGCCTTGGAATGAAATAAAAGAAATAGTCAACAAAATATACTGGTCCGCAGCACAGGTGCAGATCGATTCTGTTTTTCATAAATTTTAAAAAATTAAATTTTGATACGGTTGCTGTAAATTCGGGGTTATACCCATTTTCGACTTAATTTTCCCCCTGATAACGAACATTAAGACAGATTTTTGATATCATGAACAGATTTTGAGATATATGGAAATTACAATTATGGGCATTTTTTAGGCACATTTTCAAGCATTTTTGGGGTCGTTTCAGGGAAATTGAGTCCAAAGTCCTCTCGATAGAGTCGGTTCCGAAGGTTAATGAGTTCTTGGATGTCTTCCCTAGTGAGCTTCCTAGTCTTCCTTTCAAAAGGGAAATAGATTTTGGCATGGACCTCCTTCCCGATGCTCAACCCATTTATATTCCTTCTTACCGTATGGCCCTGATGGAGTTAAAGGAGTTGAAGGAGCAATTAAGGAACTTGTTGGAGAAGGGTTTTATTAGGCCTAGTCAATCACGTTGGGGTGTATTGTGTTCTTTGTGAAGAAGAAGGATGGTTCTCTTAGAATGTGAATTGATTACCGGCAACTTAATAAAGTCACCATCAAGAATAAGTATCCTCTACAATGAATTGATGATCTATTTGACCAAATTCAATGGGCTAGTCACTTCTCTAAGATTGAACTTTGGTCCGAGTATCACCAAAATAAAGTGAGGAGTGTGACATTCCCAAGACGATCTTCTGGACTAGGTATGGGCACTATGAATTCGTGGTTATGTCTTTTGGGTTGAACAATGCACTAGCTATCTTCATGGACCTTATGAATAGGGTCTTCATTCCCTACCTTTATTTGTTTATGGTGGTTTTCGTTAATGCTATCTTAAGTTATTCCCATAATGAAGAGGAGCATGTGAGTCATTTGAGGGTGGTGCAACAAAAATTGAGGGAAGAGAAGTTGTACGCTAAGTATGAGAAGTGTGAATTTTGGTTGCAAGAGGTTGCCTTTCTAAGTCATGTGGTGTCGGCGGATGGTATTAAGGTAGATCCCAAAAAGACAGAAGTGATTAGAAATTGGACTAGACCTTTGGCTCTATTGAATATTAGAAGCTTCTTGGGCTTAGTGGGTTATTACTAGAGGTTTGTAAATGGGTTATCCTCTATTGTTTCTCCTATAACTAAGTTGACTCAAAATAAGTCTAAATTTGTGTAGACGGATGAGTGTAAAAAGAGTTTTCAAACATTGAAAGATAATCTTGTCTCCGCTCCTATTTTGTCTCTATCGAAAGGGTTGGAAGGGTTTATTGTGTATTATGATGCCTCATGATTGGTTTGGGTTGTGTTTTGATGCAAAATGGTAAGGTGATAGCCTATGCCTCTAGACAACTTAAGGTGCATGAAAGGAATTATCCTACCCGTGATCTTAAGTTAGCCACCATGGTATTTGCTTTGAAACTTTGATGTCATTATTTGTATGGCGTGTATGTTGATATGTTTACCGATCATAAGAGTTTCCAATATGTGTTAACCCAAAAAGACCCCAACTTTAGACGACGAAGGTGGTTAAAGCTTCTAAAGGATTATGATATGAGTATATTTTATCATCCCAGTAAGGCTAATGTTATTGTCGATGCTTTGAGTAAGGTGTCTATGGGTAGCCTAGCTCATGTTGATGATAGTGGCAAAGAGGTAGCTAGACAGGACCATTGGTTGGCTAGATAGGGAGTTAGGTTGGAGTAGGTTGATAATGGTAGGGTTTGGTTGTTGATGGTTCCAAATCATCATTGATTGAGGAGATGAAGGCAAAGAAAGATCTTGATCCCATCTTGCTAGAGTTGAAGGCCTTGGTGAGAGATGTTAAGGTGGAGGTTTTCTCCCAAGGAGTAGATTGTGCCCTTAGATACCAAGGTAGCTTGTGTGTTCCTAATGTTGATAACTTGAGGGGGAATATTCTTTCTTAGGCTCATAGTTCTTCGTATTCTATTCACCCCGGTTCTACCAATATGTATAGGATTTGAGGGAAGTGTTTTGGAGGAGTGGCATGAAGAGAGATATTGCTAAGTTTGTATCTGGTTGTCATAATTGCCAACAAGTCAAAGCCGAACATCAAAGGTCTGGTGGGATAGACCAAAATATTGAGATTTCTACTTGGAAGTGGGAGGAAATTAACATGGACTTTTTGGTTGGGTTTCCTAAGACTAGAAAGGGTTTTGATTCTATTTAGGTTGTGGTTGATAGAATGACAAAGTCGGCTCATTTCCTACTAGTTAAGACTACTTATGTGGCTGAAGAGTATGCTAGATTGTACATTTATGAATTGGTTAGATTGCATGAGGTGCCCTTTTCTATCATATTAGATCATGGTGCTCAATTCACTTCTCACTTTTGGAGGTCCTTCCAAAGAGGTCTTCGTACCAAGGTAAAGCTTAGTACGACCTTTCACCCTAAAATGGATGCCAAGCCGAAATAACTATCCAAAATCTTGAGGATATGCTTAGAGCTTGTGTATTGGATTTTGAGGGTATTTTGGATGATCACCTTCCACTCATTTAGTTTGCTTACAATAATAGCTGGCATTCTAGCATTGGTATGGCTCCTTTTGCGGCTCTCTATAGTAGACGTTGTAGGTCCTCAGTTGGATGATTTGAGGTAGGGGAGATGGCTTTGTTGTATCTAGATCTTGTTAAGGAGGCTATACAGAAGGTAGGGTTGATAAGAGAAAGATCGCAAATAGCCCAATGTCATCAAAAGTCCTATGCAGATGTGAGGAAAAGGGATCTTGAATTTAAAGTTAGTGATGGGGTCTATTCGAATGTCTCACCCATGAATCGTGTGGTTCGTTTTAGTAAAAGGGTAAAATGAGTCCAAGATTTGTTGGTCCTTATATAGTGTTGAGAAGAATTGGTAAGGTGGCCTAAGAGTTGGAGTTTCCCAATGATATGAGTATGGTTCATTTAGCTCTCATGAGTCTATGTTGAGGAACTGTGTGGGTGACCCAAGTGCAATTGTGCCTCTTGATGTTGTTGGTGCAGTTGAAGACAATTTGACTTATGAAGAGGTTATAGTATAAATTTTGGATAGACGTGTAGAGGTTGAGGAACAAGGATGTTGCTTTCATCAAGGTCCTTTGGAGAAACCAACAAGTTCAGAGTGCTATATGGGAAGCCAAGGCAGACATGCAAAAGAGATATCCCTATCTCTTCCATTATACTCAAATCTAAGGTACTAATTCAAGTCACCTATGTGATTTCAAGTCTTACATTTCATCCCTTATGTCATTGCATGCATTCATGTTTGTGTTGACAAGTTCATGATAATTTTGACACTTATGTTGAGATTTTGAAATGATATTTAAGTGCATTGTTGCATTCATGTTTTGGGTTGAACTCATCTTAATTATTTCTACCATATATGTTTCTTTGACATTCAGGGACGAATATTCCCAGGAGGGAGATATTGAAACAACCCAAAAGAAGTGCCCACAGATGTGCCTCGAAAATGCCCATAATTGTAATTTTGATATATCTCAAAATTTATATGTGATATAAAAAATCTGACTTTATATTCGTAATCATGGGGCCTAATTTTAGTGGAAACTGGGTCTAATCTCAATTTTAGAGCAACCGTATCAAAAATTCATTTTCCTAAAAATTCCTTATCCATTTTCGATCCGCGCCCCTGGCACGACGCAGCCAGGGCATGGACCAGTTTTAAATGTTACTAGTTATTTCTTGTTTGGTCCAAGGCCTTTGAGTCTTGTACCTAAGCATTCCCATGTGTAAAAATACCTATACTTAGTAATTTTTCAACTTCATATCATTCAAAACATTCCCTAGTGCCCTCTCTAACACTTAAACAAATATTTCACTCAAATTCAAGTATCCCAATCTCATTTCGGTTCAAAGGATTTAATTCAATCTTCAAGTTCTCATTCCAATCTTCGTCAAGGGAATCTCCAAATTTGAGATATGTGGGTTTCAAATATTGGGTTCTTTCATCCATGGTACTTAACCGTCCTTTTTATACAAATTACATGTTTTCAAGTTGCTTCACTTATGGGTATTCTTACTATGAACTTGATTAAAAACTATGTTAGGGTTTTCATGAAATGTGGACTGTTTAAGCACGTTTTGAGATGTGAATCTATGTTCAATGATGAGATTTGATGAAGGGTTTTAATCTATCTTGCATGAGGGTGTTACCAAATACTGGTGGGTTGATTTACATTAAGTCTTCTCACATGATTTCACTCTTGAATTGCATGACTTTTAACCAGCATTATACACCTGGCATGTGTTTGATATAATGTCCAGTTTATGGTTCTTGAGATACTGATGATCTATTGCATGGCCTATAAGTCGAGTGACTTTATGATGATAAAAGTAATGTATATATGTGTTGATTTCATGAAAAGTATCTATAGTGTAAAGCTGACCACACCTTGTTAAGGAGGTGCTATGCCTCAACCACCATGGATGGCAGGGTGTCACTACCATCAACCAATTGAGGGATTGATACCTCAATCACCATGGATAGTAGGGTGTGACTACCATCAACCAATTGCAGGGTTGATATCTCAATCACCATGGATGGCAGGGCTGACTACCATTAACTAATTGAGGGGCAGATACCTTAATCACCATGGATGGTAGGGCGTGAGAAACATCAACCAATTGAGGGGTTAATACCTCAATCACCTCTCAAAAGGGGTGGTAGGCCTTGGATTCCCTAATCTTGGTCTCTTAATACGCATATAATATGTTCTATTTAAGCATGTCTGACCTCGAACATTGATCATGCATGCCATGTTGCTAATATACTATCTCTTGCTTATGTATATGCATTTTGATTATGTTATCTATCACTTGTTGCATTGCATCCTATATATTTAGTACATTCAAATATAGTAACGTATATTCTATGACAACATGATGTTATCAAGTAGGAACCGAAGCTCCACTTCATCATCCTCCTCCTCCACATGGCTAGTACTATCTTTTGAAGCAAGCTTGGTGAGTCCTCAACTCCGAGGATAATAGCTATTGATCCTATGTTATATAAAGACTCTTTTCTTTGTTTAGATGCTTCTGATTATAAGGGTGAGCCTGGAAAGTTGTCTTTGTCCTAACCCGTTCTATGCTAGAGGTGTTGTGGACAAGTTATATACCTATGCTTGTGGTTTGACTCTTTTGATGATTTATTCTATGAAAGACATCCCTTAGTCCCTTTATCCATATTTCTATTTTCTTAATGTTGTTTAATTGCTTCCATGACCAAGGATATGTAAATGATATGCTAAGAAACTTGTTTGGGGTCCCTTTGTGTCACCATTTGTCATGTCATGTCTAGGCCCTAGGCTTGGGACGTGACAAAGGGTCATGAAATTCGATATTTCAAGCATTAATTAAAAAAATAGAGTCTTATTCTGTGGCTATTAAGTAGCTTGAGCAACAATTTGGTCAAGTATCATTTCACATCAAAAGGGTACATTACCTAGCAACACAGTTTATAATCCAAAGAATGAAGGGAAATGTATGGTGATTACAACTAGGGTGGCAAGATTACTATTGATCCTCCTATGCCAATTGAGGTAGAAGATGTTCATGAGAAGATAGTTGCAGATAAGGATGTGGTTGAAGGAGATGATTGTGCCAAAGATGGGGTGATGAGGTTGATAAAGAGCCACAGAAGTATAAGCCTGTCCCAAGGCCTCCTCTTCATTTCCTTCAAAGATTCAAAAAGAGGGAGAAGGAAAACAAGTTCAAACACTTACTCTTTATGCTTGAGAAACTATCAATCAACATCCCTCTTATTGAAGCTATGGAGAAAATGTCGAGTTATGCAAAATATACGAAGGATTTGGTTACCAAAAGGCACACAATGACTCAAGAGATTTCTCAAGAGCTTTAATTGTAGTGCTATCACTAGTAAGTCCTTAGGTTAAAAGCATGAACACCCAAGTTTTATCGCTACACCTTGCACTATAGGAGAAGTGGAGTTCGCAAGGGCACTATTTGATTTGGGTGCAAGTATCAATTTGATGCCTCTTGAGATCTATAAGAAGCTTGGTTTGGGTGCCCCTATACCAAATAACATGCGATAGTTGATTGTGGATACAATGGTGAATAAACCTGTGGGGATGCTATATGATGTGTTGGCAAAGGTTGAAAAATTCATATTCCCTATAGATTTTGTTATTCTAGACTGTGAGGTTGATTTTTAAAGTTCTTATTATTTTAGGGAAGCCTTTCTTAGTAATCGGTTGCACCTCCGTTGATATGGAGAAAAGTCTGCTCAACTTCAGATTTTGGAATGATGAGGTCGTGCTCAATATGTGTCAACAAGCAAGGAAGCACCATGATGTCAGACTAGTTTTGGTTATCGAGATTTTTGATGATGATGAGCCAGAGGTACCACTTGAGCTAAGACTAGGTGTTAACACTTTGGAGGCACTATTGATGAACCTCGACAGTGATGGTATCCTAACAATGAGGAAACTGTAAATGCTCTCGGGTGTATTTTTGTCCTAGACTCCAAACTAAACTAGAGCTAGATTTGCAGAATCGAGAGTCACCATCCATAAAGCCCTCCATAGAAGACCTGCCAGTGTTAGAACTGAAAGCACTTCCAGCATATTTGAAATATGCATTTTTGGGAGTCAACAAAACTTTGCAGGTCATAATAGCTACAAATTTAAATGATGAGCAAGCGAATGCCCTTGTAATGGTTCTCAAACAATGTAAAAAGGCCATCGGATGGACTATTACAGATATTATTTATATCCCTACTGAGGTATGTACGCACAAAATCCAGTTAGTCAAGTACTACAAGTGAGCATTGAGCATCAAAGACACCTAAACTATCCTATGCAAGAGGTTTTTTGCAAAGATTAAATGGTTGGATGTAGGAGAGATCTACCCAATTGCTAATAGTGAATGGGTTAGCCCAGTATAGCGTGTTCCAAACAAAGGGAGTATCGTAGTGGTACCTAACTTTAACAATGAATTGATACCTATGAGGCCAGTCACACAATGGAAGGTATACTTGGATTACACAAAACTCAATACCTTGACAAAGTAGGACAACTTTCCTATGCCATTCATGGATCAGATACTTGACAGACTAGCAGAAAAGGGGTAGTACTATTTTCTGGATAGGTGTTCCGGCTATATTAGATTATCATCGCTCCGGAGGATCAGGCAAACACAACATTTACATACCCCTATGGCACCTTCACATTTAAGAGGATGTCATTTGGGTTCTGTAATGCACCAACAACATTTCAGAGATGCATGATGTCCATCTTCTTAGACATGGTAGAGAGTACTATTGATGTCTTCATGGATGATTTTAGTGTGGTTCGAAACTCATTTGAGGATTGCTTCGCACATCTACATGATGTGTGCAAAGATGTGTAGAAAGTCATCTAGTGCTAAACTGGAAAAAAGTGTCATTTCATGCTGAAAGAGGGTATAATGTTGGGCTACAGGATATCCGGCAAAGGCATTGAGGCTGATAAAGCGAAAGTGGAGGTGATTGTGAAGCTTCCACCATCCATTTCAGTAAAGGGTGTGGGGAGTTTCTTGGGACAGATAGGATTCCATTAGAGGTTCATTAAATACTTCTCTAAAATTTCACACCCATTGTGTAAATTATTGGAGGAAGATATTGTCACGACCCAAGCCTAGGACCTAGATGTGACACGATGAATGGGAAGCCGAATGGACCCAAACAAGTCTTTTAGTATATCAATCACACATCCTTGGTCACAAAAGCAATGTAAACAACAACAAGAGATATAATAAAAAGGAAAGCAGGAATAAGGAAAGTCTTTGATAATCATGAAATACTCAAGAGTCAAGTTCATAGCATAAATACATCAATTATTCCAACAATACCTCTAACATAGATTGGAGTGGGGTCCAAGATACTTTCCGGGCTCACCCTCGTAGTATCAAGTTTTCAACATAAAGAGATATCAAATAGTATGAGTAGCATAGTAAGTGTCCCCGGACTTGAGTAATCACCAAAGCTTATTTTACGAAATGCCCATACTAGCCACGTGGAGGATGATCTAAAGGTTCTCCGATTCCTACATGGTAACATCATATAGGCATAGAGCATGTGTTAGTACGTTTGAATGTACTAAGTATGTAGGATGCAATGCAACAAGACATAAGCCAACATAATCAAAATGCATAACCATAAGTAATGGATAAGTATAGTATCAATATGGCATACATGATGAATGCTTGAAGTGAAATATTTTTGTAAATCATATAACTTGCAACTATAGATTACATGTGTGGGAGATACCATTAACATAGACCAAGAAACTAAAACTTGGAATCCAAGCCCTATCATACCCTTGGAAGGTGATTGATGCATCCACCCCTCAACATGGTGGTATGGGCATGTCAACCCCCTAAAACGTGGTCGAGGTATCTACCCCTCAAGATAGTAGTATGGGTATTGCACCCCTCTCGCTCTAACAAGGTGGTCGAGGTATCTACCCCTCAACACAGTAGTATGGGCATGTCATACCCCAACAAGGAGGTCAAGGTGTCTACCCCTCAGCATGGTTATATGGGCATGTCACCCCCCAACAAGATGGTTGAGGCATGTCACCCCCTCAACAAGGTGATTGGGCATGTCATCCCCCAACAAAGTGTGGTCAGCGTGCAAAACTATAGATACTTTTCATTAATTCGATGCATACATAAAATCCCTTATTCATCATAAAGTCACATCACTCATAACCATGTAGTAGTTCATCAATAACTTGAGAATCCTTGTCAAGACATTTTATTACACACTTGGTGAGTGTGCAATGCTAGTTCAAAATTATGCAATTCAAGAATGAAGTAATGTGAGAAAATCCAATGTAAATCAACCCACCAAGACATAGTAAAACCCTCGTGTAAGATACCTTGAAATCCATCATCAATTCCCATAATAGATCATAGTTTCATAACTCAAAACCTACATAGTCTAAATAAACAAACCCAATTCATAGTATAAGATTGAAGTACATAGACATATGTATTCAATAAACATCTCATAAAACGCCAACATAATTTATAATCAAAATCCACTATAAGAGATACACATATATGATACAACTTGAAAACATGCAATTTTCATAAATAAGAGGTTGGGTTCCATGGGTGAAAGGACCCAATGGATGAAACCCACATACCTCAAACTTGGGTTTCCTTAAGTTGATCTTGAAGAGATCTTATGGGTTGAAGAGAATCCTTGAGTTCCAAAGTTACACTTGAAATCCTTTGAATTTGAATGAAATATTTGACTAAGTCTTGGAGAGTGTTTTGAGAGGGTCTTGAGTGATCTAGAGTTGAGAAATTGTTAAATATAGGTGATTTCACGCATAAGTGGGCATGGGGCTATGACCCAAAGGACCTTGGGCCAAAATGAAAAACTAAGGAAAACGTTGAACTGGTCTACGTCTGGTCGAAGAGCGGATCCTTCGCAAAGGACAGAATTACACTGATTCGCACCTTGTCCGTGTCGCGGTCTTATCGCGGATGCACATAAATAAGAAAGTTTTGTGAAAATTATTTTTTCGCAATTGGTCCTCTAATATTGGGGTTATACCCATTTCTCACTCAATTTTTCCCTCTGATCGAGAATATGAAGTTGGATTTTAAATATTACACATGGATTTTGAGATATATGAAAATTGTAATTTCTGAAGAACATTCTTGGGACCTTTCTAGGGCATTCAAATACCTCCCCCTTGGGAACATTCATCCCTAAATATCAAAAAAACATACAAAAGAGAAGTAAGCATGAAGATTTCAGCCCGACATGAATGCATCAAATGCATATAAACATTATTTTCAAAAATATCAATGTGAATGTCAAAAATTACCTTAAATTATCAATATAAACATGAATGCATGAAAAATGACATAAGGGAACTTAAATTAGTACCTTTGGATTGAGTAGAGTGGAAGAGATATAGATATCGCTTTCTCATGTCTGCGTCGGTTTCCATTGTGGTACTTTCGGCTTGTTGGTTCTTCCAAAGGAGCTTGACAGAAGCTACATATTTGTTTCTCAACCACTTCACTTGTCTATCAAAAATCTCCACTGGGACCTCATAATAAGTCAAATTATCTTCTACGACACCCACAACATCCAAGGGCACTATAACACTTGGGTCACCTGCACACTTTCTTAACATGGACTCGTGGAAGATCAGATGAACCATATTCATCTCCATAGGCAACTCCAACTCATAAGCAACCTCGCCCATTCTCCTCAAAACTTTACAAGGACCCAAAAATCTTGGCCTTAACTTCCCTTTCTTGCCAAATCGAACCACACCTTTCATAGGTGTTACTTTTAAGTAAACCCAATCACCATCCTTAAACTCAAGATCTCTTCCCACTTCCAAGTAGAACTTTCTATATCTTGGTCTAGGCCACCCGTCTTTTGATGTTCGAAATTCACTTGTTGGAAATTACGACATCCGAATATGAACTTGGCATGTCTCTCTTCATACCACCCCACTAATACACTTCCCTCAAGTCCCTATACATCTTTGTAGAACTGGGGTGAATGGAATAGGATGAATTATGTGCCTCCTTCAAGATTAATTGTTTCAAATCATCCACATGTGCACACACATTCTACCTTGGTACCTAAGGGAACCATCTCCCCTTTGGGAGAAAACCTCCGCTTTACCGTCTCTCACCAAGGCCTTCAAATCTAGCAAGGTGGGGTCAAAATCTTGTTTTGCCTTTACCTCCTCAATCAAGGATGAACCATCAACAACCACTACACCGCCATTGTCAACCTTATCCAACCTAACCCCCAATCTAGCCAACCGATGAACCTCTATAGCCACCTCTTTGCAACCATCATCAACATGAACTAGACTACCCACAACATTAGCTTTGTCGGGGTGAAAACACACACTCATATCATAATCTTTAAGGAGCTCTAACCACCTTCATTGTCTCAAGTTAAGATGTTTTTTGTTGAACACGTATTAGAGACTCTTGTGGTTAGTAAACATATCAACATGAACCCCATACAAGTAACAACAACAACAATAATATACCCAATGAAATCCCACACATGGGGTCTGGGGAGTGAAGATTGTACACAGACCTTGCCGCTACTTCATAGAAGTAGAGAGGCATGAACCCCATACAAGTAGTGACTCCAAATTTTCAAAGCAAATACCATGGCCGCCATTCAAGATCATGGATGGCATAAATCTTCTCATGCACCTTAAGTTGTCTAGAGGCATATGCTATCACTTCATCACTTTGCATCAAAACACACCCCAAACAAATTCTTGAGGCATCAAAATATACAACAAACCCTTCAACCCTTCCTGTAGAGACAAGATAGTAGTGGAGACAAGCTTATCTTTTAAAGTTTGGAAAGTCTTTTCACACTATGCGGTCCACAGAAATTTTGCCTTCTTTTATGTAAATTTAGTCATGAAAGAAGCAACAGAAGAGAAACCATTTACAAACCTCTGATAATAACCCACCAAACCCAAGAAACTTCTAATGTCTGATGGAGTCAAAGGTGCCAATTTCTAATCACCTCCGTTTTCTTAGAATCCACCTTAATGCCATCACCTGACATTAGATGCCCTGGAAAAGTGACCTCTTTCAACTGAAACTTACATTTTTCATATTCAGCACACAACCTCTCCCCCCTCAAGATTTGCAGCACCAACCTCAAGTGATCCACATGCTCTTCCTCAATATAAGAATAGATCAAGATATCATCAATAAAAACTACCACAAATAAGTCCAGGTAGGGTTTGAAGACCCTATTCTTAAGATCCATAAATATAGTTGGTGCATTGGTCAACCTAAAGGACATTACCACAAACTCAAAGTGCTCATATCTAGTTTGGAAAGTTGTCTTGGGAATGGCACACTCCCTCACTTTCACTTGGTGATACCCAAACCGAAGATCAATATTAGAAAAGTGACTAGCCCTTTGATCAAAGAGGTCATCAATCCTTGGTAAAGGATACTTGTTCTTTATGGTGACTCTATTAAGTTGCCGGTAATCAATACACATTCTAAGAGGAACATCCTTTTTCTTTACAAACAATATCAGTGCACCCCAAGGTGACTTACCAGGCCTTGAAAAACCCTTCTCCAACAAATCCCTCAATTGCACTTTCAACTCCACCGGGGTCATACGATAAGGGGGAATAGAAATTGGTTGAGTTTCGGGAAGAAGATGTATACCAATGTCTATTTCCCTTTCGAGAGGAACATCGAAAAGTTCATCAGGAAAGAAATCAAGAAACTCATTAACCACTGGAAACTACTCAATAGGAAAGAGACTCAACATCCCTAACCCTCACAAGATGATAGAGATAACCCTTAGAAATCAACTTTTGGGCTTTAAGCAAGAAATGAACCTATTCTTGACCACCATATCACAACTTTCCCACTCAATGACAAGTTTATTAGGGAGTTGGAGTTTATCCCTATGAGTTAAACAATTTATAGAAGCATAATATGCATGCAACCAATCTATCCTAAGAATGACATCAAAATCCACAATATCCAACTCAACAAAATCATAAGGCAAGATTTTATGCAAAATGTACGCGGGACAATTTCTATAGACTCTTTTGGGAACAATGGACTCACTAGCGAGGGTAGAAACTTCGTAAGGTTCGCACAATAATTCGGGACTAACATGAAGTTTTTTGTCAACAAAAGGAGTAAAAAAAAGAGTGGAACCCCGATCTATCAATGCATACACATAAAAGTAAAAAACTTATCCGGTGACGATATCGGGCACCTCATCCACCCTTTGTCTCCCTTGAAGAGCATAGAATCTATTTTTCCTTGGGGCAACACCTTCTTGGCCTCCTCTCCCTTTTTAACCCCTAGTTGCACCTTTGCCTTATGGATGACCATATCTACCTTAGTTGTGAGCATGAGGACAATCAATCAGCTTATGACCCACTTCTCCATAATCATAGAAAGCATTAGAGTTCTTTAAACACTGTCCATTATGGCTCCTACCACATCTTTGGCTCATAGGGTTACACACCACACCACCACCACCTTTGGAACCTTGGGTTGTCATTATCAAACCTTCTATTAGGAGCATTGGAAGACCCTTGGCCTTGGAACTTGTGGCCTTGAGGAAACAGGCCACCCTTGGAATTTTGGAATCCACCTTCAAAATGAGCCCTCTTGGACTCACCACTTCTTCTATTTCTAAGCTTTTCCCCCTCTAGTTGTTTGACATATGTCATAAGGTGGGATAAATCCATATTACCTAGTGGCATAGTAGCACGACACTCCTCATTAACCAAGTCACACACACACGACATAATTTTTTTCATACTTGATCTCGGCTCGGTAACCAATTGTAGGGCATGCATGCAGAGTTTGTGGTTCATAAAGTCCATCATTCTAGCCTACCCTAGCTCAACAGAAAAGAACCGATTGAGAAATGAAGCTTTGAACTCCTCCCAAGGAATAGCATCATCATCTCTCCTCTCCAACTTCCATTGTGTAAACCAAATTTGAGCCACTCCTTTGAGTTGGTAGGCTGCTAACTCTACCTTTTCCTCCAAATTAACCCCCATAATAGATAACACTTTATACACCTCATCGATTAAGTCTTGGGGATCCTCTTCCATGTTGGATCCATGCAACTCTAATACGTTCATTCTAGTGAAATCCTCACCCTAGAAGCCAGAGTGGGGGCATGAGAGGCTTAGACCCCTTGGTGAACTTGGTTGGTCATAACACGAGCCAACATTGTAATAGCATCCCGAAACACATCTTAGGATACCCCTCCCTTGAGGAGCGGGAGGGGCCAGTGGCTCCTCGGGTATGCAGGCTCTCCATAGCCTCCCTTCTTCAACTAAAACTCACACTTTTCATATTTAGCATACAATCTCTCCTCCCTCAATCTTTGCAACATAACCATCAAATGACCCATATGCTCCTCCCTACTATGTGAATAGATCTAAATATCATCAATGAAGACCATAACAAAGGAATCAAGGTAGGGTTTGAAAACCCTATTCATTAAGTCTATTAAGATGGACAGTGCATTAGTCAACCCAAAGGACATCACCACAAATTCATAGTGGCCATATCTAGTCCGGAAGGCCATCTTGGGAATAACATACTCGCTCACCTTCACTTTATGGTACCCAAGCCGAAGATCAATCTTAGAGAAAAAGCTAGCCCCTTGCAATTGGTCAAACAAATCGTCAATTCTCAGAAGAGGATACCTATTATTTATACTTGACCCTATTGAGTTTCTGGTAGTCAATGCACATTCTAAGTGACCCATCTTTCTTCTTTACATACAATACCGATGCACCCCAAGGTTGTTGGCTAAGTCTAATGAAACCCTTCTCCAACAAATCTTTCAGTTGCTCCTTTGAATCCTTCAACTTGGTCGGGGCCATACAGTAAGGGGGAATGGAGATAGATTGATTGCCCATTTTGAAATTCCATTGAACTTGACTAGAGTAATGTATTATAGGAGATGCCTTGGTGGTGAAAATCTATCTCCCTTTCGGGAGGGACACCTAGAAGGTCATTTGGGAAGACATCAAGAAACTCATTTACAACCAGAACCGACTCAATGGAAGGGACTTTGGACTCCACATCTTTAACTCTTAGAAGATGATACAACTACCCCTTGGAAATCAACCTATGGGCTTTGATACATGAGATGAACCTACCCCTCACTACTACATCATGACCTTCCCACTCAAGGATGGTTTCATTTGGAAATTGAAACTTGACCCTATGGGTTCTACAATCAATAGAAGCGTAGTATGCATGCAACCAATCCATTCCAAGAATAACATCAAAATCGACCATATTTAATTCAACAAGATCACAAGGTAGGATTTTATGCAAAATGCAAACCAAAAAATATATGTACACCCTCCTAGCAACAATAGATGCACTAATAGGAGTAGACACCTCATATGACTCATGTGACGATTCAGACTCAACATGGAACTTTTTAGCAAAAAATAGGGTAACAAAGGAAAGGGTGGCACCCGGATCAATCAAAGCATATACATCAAAATCAAAGATTTTCAACGTACCGGTAACAACATCAGGAACTTCACCGACTCCCTACCTCCCATGTAGAGCATAAAATCGATTATGCCTTGGGGCACCACCTTGAGGACCACCCCTACCCAATGGAGCCGCATTTACACCCCGAACTTTGCCATGGTTTCTTAGACAATCGACCCTCTTGTGACCAAGCTCCCTATATTCAAAACATGCATTAGAATCCTTCAAACATGGAACTTCATGCTTCCTTCCACATCTAGGACACAACTCTATAGGAGCCACCCCACCAACACCTTGAGTCCTAGGGAAGTCATTATCCAACTCCTTATTAGCAGCATGAGAAGGCCCTTGGCCTTGGTGAAATCTAGCACCCTTTTGGAACTTACCCTCAAAATAGGCGCTCTTGGCCTCATAGCCCCTCCTTTTCCTCAATTTTTCTTCTTCCATTTGCTCGACATATGTTATCAACCAAGACAAGTTCATGTCACCAATAAGCAAGGCAGACTGGCATACTTCACTTATTAAGTTGGAGAACCCCATAACAAACTTATTTATCCTTGACCTAGGATCGGCCACCAAGTGAGGGGCATACTTTGAAAGTTAATTAAATTTGAGGGCATACTCCCTCACACTCATAGCACCTTGTTTCAAGTTCATAAACTTTACCAACTTTGCCTCCCTAAGTTCAAGAGGGAAAATTGATTAAGGAATGCCAATTTGAACTCCTCTCAAAGCCCCACAATTTTAGCCCCCTTCTCACCCTTCCATTGCTCATACCAAATTTTGGGCTACCCTTTTGAGTTGGTACGCTGCCAACTCTGCCTTATCATTTGGCCCTACTCCCATGATATTCAAGATTTTGTAGATCTCATCAATGAACTCTTGTGGATCTTTATCCACCTTTGACCCATGGAAAATCGGAGGATTCATCTTCAGGAAATCTCTTACCCTAGCTTTCGAGGTAGTAGCATGAGGGGCTGGGGCCCTTTGTTGGACTTGGTTGGCCACCAATTAGGCAAGCATAGTAAGAGCATCTCGAAGCACACCAATGGTAGGTTGCTCCTCGGGAGTTTGGGCATGTCTTCCTCTAGTGTTTGACGTAATATAGCATAGCAAAGAACAACTGTTAAGGGGGGAAAACTCACCATAACTCTATAGCATGACTTAGAACATGAAGAAGGGAAACATTTTCGAAAACACCTCATAGCCTCTTATTCATAGTCATGGAGCATTTCACAATCATAAATAAGACTCTAATCAAAGAGGTGTGTTGGACTCCGAGAATCTATCAACCGAGTGCTTTGATACCAAGTTGGCATGACCCAAGCCTAGGGTCGAGATGTAACACGGCGAATGGGGAACCCAATCAAGCCTCTTCACTTGTCATTACACAACATCGGTTGCAGAAGCATTTAAAAACACAAGGTAAGATAAAGGGGCAATGGGGCTAAGGGAAGGCTTGCTTAAACATCATAATCAAGAGGCAAGAGTCAAGCTCGTAAGATAAATACATAACTTGTCCAACATGCACCTTTAAATACATGGATAGAACGGGGGCCAAGACAAAGCTACCGGGCTCACGCTCATAGTCAATAAAACATAAGAAAATGCCTCACTATATAGACAATGGCGACATAGACTAAGCTCATCAGAGTAAAAGACTCACCAACTAGCTTTGAGTAGGACCGATCGATCCATGTGAAGGAGGAGGATGATCAACGTAAGCACCAGTTCCTACATGGTGATATCATATATGCAAGAGTATGCGTTAATACATTTGAATGTACTAAGTATGTGGGATGCAATACAACAAGACATAGGCTTCATAACCAACATCCATAACAATAGACAATAGGCATGATATAGCAATATGACATGTGTTCAATGTATAGGTAAAACATGTTTAAATAACACATGATCATATAAAATCTCAAAAGTGGAGAATAGACCAAGATAGATTTCCAACCTTAGTTGGTTGATAATAGTCACACCCTATCATCCTAGGTGGTGTGATACCAACTCCTCACATGGTTGATGATGGTCACACCCCATCATTCTAGGTGGCAAAGTACAAACCCCTCATATGGTTGACGAGTAAAACCCCCACCTCGGTTGATGATGGTCACACCCAATCATCCTAGATGGTATGATACAAACCTCTCACATGGTTGATGATGTCACACCCTATCATCCTAGGTGGCGAAGTATAAACCCCTCACATGGTTGATGTGTATAAACCACCACCTAGGTTGAATATGTTCTAATGCAACACTTTCAATAGAGTATGTCATATACATATTCTCATTTAATCCTCATACAGTCATTCATATCATATCTCATACTTTGGACCTCTATTTCCACATTTTATCAAACACTTGAAGGTGTGTGATGGGGGTAAAAGATCATGCAATTTAGAGATAAAATCATGCAAGAAAACCTGTAGGAAAACCATCAATCAACAACTTGCAACGCTACCAAGATTTTCATATCAAAACCTCTCATTAAGTCCAACATTAGATCCAAGATTTAGAGCTCAAAATATGCTAAAACAACCATACTTTCATGTATTAAAATCACTGTGCAGTAAATTTCTCAATATACAAGGCCTACACGTAAAATCAACTTTAATTCATATAATATTAGTAAAAAGGAGGCTTAGGCACCATGGGTGGAAGGACACAATGGTTCAACACTACATACCTTAGCTTAGGATAAACATGGTGAAGATTGGAGATGGAGACTTGAAGCTTGAAGAGAAACCTTGAAGGAGAACCTTAGCCTAGGATGAGGATTTGGGACTTGAGTTTGGGGAGTGGAAATATAACTAAGTGTTTTGGTTAGTATTGGGAAATGTTTAGGATGATATAAGGGTGAAATTTGACTAAGTATAGATAAAAACACATTTGGGAAAACTTGGGCCAACACTTAGAACATTTTGGATGAACTAAAAAAACAGTGCCTCAAATACACTGAGGCGCGTAGCGAGGGCATCGCGAGAATCCCTCTGGAATTTGCACCATGTGCATTTTCATAAATCATTTTAATCGCTTTAAAATCAAGGTCAGACCCTTTACCACTTAATTTGGATCCCCTGAACAAGAATATGAAGTTTGATTTTTGAAATAGCAAATGGATTTTAAGATATACGGAAATTAAAATTCCAGGCGTTGCAAAGCAAGTTTTGTGGGACTTTTTGGGGACGTTACATTTCATGAATTCAATGCGTACATACAATCCCTTATTCATCATAAAGTCACATCACTTATAAACTATGTAGTAGTTCATCAATAACTTGAGAATCCTTGTCAAGACATTTTATCAAACACTTGGCGAGTGTGTAATACTAGTTCAAAATCATGCAATTCAAGAGTGAAGTAATATGAGAACACCCAATGTAAATAAACCACCAACACATAGTAAAACCTTTATGTAAGATACCTTGAAGTCTATCATCAATTCACATAATAGATCATAGTTTCATAGTTTATAACCTGCATAGTCTAAAAAGACAAAACCAATTCATAGTATAAGCTTGAAGTAGATAGACATATGTATTCAATCAACATTCCATAAAACACCAACATAATTTACAATCAAGATCCATAATAAGAGATACCCCTAGATGATACAACTTGAAAACATACAATTTTCATAAAGAAGGATGGGTGAAAGGACCCAATGGAAGAAACCCACATACCTCAAACTTGGGTTTCCTTGAGTTGAGTTTAAAGAGATCTTGGAGCTTGAAGAGAATCCTTGCATTCCAAAGTTAGGCTTGAGATCCTTGGAATTTAAATGAGATATTTTGCTAAGTCTTAGAGAGGGTCTTGAGTTATATAGAGTTGAAAAATGGCTAAGTATACGTGTTTTCTCGCATAAGTGAGCATTGGGCTATGACCCCAAGGCCTTTGGGCTGAAATGAAAAACTAAGGAAAAATTGAACTAGTTTGTGCTTGGTCCATATTGCAAATGACAGAATTACATTGATTTGCCCCCAGTCCGCATCAAGGTTTGATTATGAATGCACACTGGATAAGAAAAGTGCTACGGGTTCTCTAAAATTGGGGTTATAACCATTTCCCACTCAATTTTTCCCCCTAATAAAGAATATGAAGTCAAATTTTTTATATCATGTACAAATTTTGAGATATATAAAAATTATGATTATGGGCATTTTCGAAACATATTTTTAGGACTTTTTGGGGTGTTTCAGATGCTAAGTTCGTGTTTGATGATGCATATATGCAAGCCTTTGAAAAGTTAAAGAAGAGGTTAATCTCAACACCAATTATTGTTGTTCCAGACTAGTCTAAGCCTTTTGAAATCATGTATGATGCAAGTGGGGTCTCTCTAGGTGTGGTATTGGTACAACGCAAGGAGAAGATATTATATCCCATATATTATGCCAGCAAAGCCCTAAATACAGCCCAGAAGAATTACACAGTCACAGAACAAGAGTTACTTGCATTGGTCTTCGTATTAGAAAAGTTCATATCATATCTATTGGGAGCCAAAGTGGTGGTGCATACAAACCACTTGACACTTAAATATTTGATTGCTAAAAGGGATGCAAATCCAAGGTTGATGAGATGGGTGCTTCTCTTGAAAGAGTTTAATTTTGATGACATTGATAGAAAAGGGATAGAGAATCAGGTTGCAAATAACCTATCCAGATTGGAAGATAGGGCAATGATGAAATTTGATGATGGATTGGGGATAAATGATACCTTCCCTAATAAGAGAGTGTTGGTTGTATCATATGATCTGATACCTTGGTTTTCAGATTATGCAAATTACTTGGTAAGTGATATCGTGCCACCCGACTTAAACACACATCAATGTCAGAAGTTTATGCATGATGCGAAGAAGTTCTTTTGGGATAACCCATACTTATTTCGTGTATGGCTGATGGGACTATTTGTCGCTGTGTTCCTGAGGTCAAAATGATGAGCATACTTGAGGCATGCCACTCGTCATTAGTGGATGGACATCATAATGGGATTCAAATATCCCACAAGATTTTACAATGTGGGTATTATTGGCCCACCATCAACCAAGATGCCCATGATTATGTCGAAGCTTGTGAGAGGTGCCAAAGAGAAGGTGGGGTTACTCGCAAGCATGATCTCCCTCTAAATCTTATTTTGGCGATTGAGTTGTTTGATGTGTGGGGGATAGATTTCATGGGGCCATTTGTTACTCACATGGAAACAAGTACATCTCAGTTGTTGAGGATTATGTATCAAAGTGGGTAGAAGCACTGGCTCTACCATTCTATGAGGGTAAAAGTGTCAAAACATTCCTAAAAAGGAAAATCTTCTCGAAATTTGGTACTTCATGGGCTATCATCAGTGATGGAGGTTCTCACTTCTGCAATAGACTTTTCAAAATCTCTTTTTGAGAAGTATGGAGTGAAATATAGGGTGGAGACGTCTTATCATCCCCAAACGAGTGGGCAAGTGGAAGTGTCAAATAGTAAGTTAAATAGATTTTATCTAAGATTGTGAATGCAAATTGAAAAGATTGGTCACAAAAGCTGGATGATGCATTATGAGCATACTGGACTGCATTCAAAACCCTATAAGCATGTCCCCATATCAACTTGTCTTTGGGAAGGCATGTCATTTATCAGTGGAACTTGAGCATAAAGCAATGTGGGCATTGAAGAAGTTGAATCTTGATTGTGATGCAACCACCTCTACATTGAGCCAACTCAACGAGGTTGATGAATTTCGATTAAAAGCATATGAGAACTCAGCGTTGTATAAGCAACAAATGAAAATACAACATGAATGCCGCATAGAGAACCGCCAATTCATACCAGGGGACTTAGTGCTACTCTTCTATTCCAGACTAAAGTTGTTCCCCAAGAAGCTCAAATCCAGATGGTTGGGCCCCTTTCGGGTATCACGCATCTTTGATCATGGGGCCATTGAATTGGAGAGACAATTTTGAGTTACTTTCAAAGTAAATAGCCAAAGAATCAAGCCATACCTTGGAAATGTAGAAGAGATCAAGACAGTTGAAGAATGGGATCTTGAGGAAGTTTGAGAACTCATGATAGCTATGTCATGTCGCGACAATAAATCAAGCGCTGCTTGGGAGAAAACCCAAGGTGGGACATGGATCTTATGTGCCGAGGTATGTTTTTAACCCCTACTTATTCTATTTTTGCTTGATTTGGTGCATTGGGGATAATGCAAAATTTTTTCAATGGGGTGCAGGTAATTATGGGCATCAGTGAAGTCTGAGTAGCTTATAGTCCATAATTAACTCAAATTTTGATCCTGAGGTTTTCATGCCTTTGTTTTTTCTCCTCGTGGATATTTAATATCTGTTGAACCGGCACACTTAGGATGTTTAGATAATATTTATAGCATATAGTACTAATACTTATGGAATATAGCATATTTTAATATTTTGTTTTTACCCACCAAAAATTTTTGTTTAGTAGTTAAATAGAAACCATGCTTGTTTGGGTGTTTGGCAATAGTTGTTCTGATAAGAGAGGGTAATTGACACACGAAGCATGATCTGCAAGTCTTTTGTTGATAATGTATGCAATGCCATATGTGTGTGAGCTTATTTTTCTAGATTCGTGCATTTTGTGCTAAATCAGAACATGCCCTGTATCTCTAAGTTAGATTGTAGATTAAATAGATTAGGAAGGGATCTTAGGCCTCTATTCCTTAATTAGTCCACTTTAGCCTAAAATGACTAACCAAATGAAGTTTTATCCCTTGTTCCAAATGATGGAGTCTTACGTGTACCAATTCTTTCAGAAACACCTAATTAGCCTAATCTTGTCTAGTGAAAAACCTTGAAATTGGACCTGACTTGACCTTGAGTATTGTGAACCTTGATTGAGGCAAAAAGACTAAGTTGAGGGTGGCTATAAAAAGTGGCCTGGTTTGGGGAGTAGATATTATATACTTCAGCATAGGCTAAAAGCTGAAGTTGAGGATGGTCGGTATAAGGGTAAAATCATAAAAATAAGGTGGTGAGTTGGGAATGAGGAGAAAAAGAAGAAAATCATCTACCGAGTGAAACAAAAAGAAAAAGATGTCTTATATTAAGATTAAAAGCAAAATGAAGTGTAAGAATGAGGCAAAAGCTGAAAAATGAGAAGAGAAATACCTGAAAAATCTTGAATGTGGAAAAAGGGAGTGTAAGGTGCAAATATTAGAGTTGGAAAGGTGAAAGTGATGAAAAACGTTGTTCAAGGATTACTTTTTGACACTATTTTTCTAAAATGCCATACCAAAGCCCCTTGAGCCTACTTTACAAGCCTAGAATGTCTTAAAGTGATCCTAATTAAGTTAGTTGAATATCTGAGTCATGAGTATAGAGGAAAGCCTATGGTATTAGTCATTATGCATGAACATCTTTTGTAGAGTGAGTATTTGCATAGTCTCAAAGCTAAATTTGAAATCATCATTGAGTGTCAAAACTAAACTTCTTTCCGTGAGGGCACTTGCATTGTATTGTTAGCATTTGACTTGTTCAATGATTGTGAACTGTTGATACTCTCTTGCTTGTCATAGTTGTGTTGTCAAATGCACTAGTGTGTTTTGGCTTGCTAAATAGTTATCTGATCTTGTTTTGAAAAGTAAGTGTGGGTATCAGAGTTTGAATTGTATGTGATGTACGCCATTGGGTTGAGGTCTATGTGTTGCTATATTGTCTATATAGATTGAGTCATTGCTTGAGGACAAGAAATAATTTTAAGTTAAGGGTGTTGATGTGCTGTCAAAATACAACACATTTGATGCTTAAAACTTAGGATTTTGTGTGTTCTCAATACGACATTTGTGGTTTTTATGTGTTTTTGGTGTTTAGTTTGCAGGAAAGCAGGTTGGCCTGATTTTGGGGCAAAATTGCAGACTCTTCTGGTTTTTGATGGTTTACGGGACACTCTACGAGTCATAGAGTAGGTTTCGTGAAGATTTCCTATGAAACATGAGATCTAAAGTTCAGCTATACGAGACCTCTATACGAGTCGTTGATCACTCCACGAGTCGTGCAGAGTGATTTCGTGAAGAATTCCAGTGAAGGACCAATTGATGCATATGAAGTCTATGAGAATGCAATACAAGTCATAAATCAGTTTATAACTCATAAACTAGATTTATAGCAGTGAAGTTCAATATCTCAAGTGCTGAATTCGAGACCCCGATTACGAGTCGTAAATTCCTGTCGTAGAAAGTCGCCGACCGATTTTTCTATTTTTTAAGGACTTGTCCATAAATAATATAAATAGTAATTTTTTGCTTACTATTCAAAGGAGTACAGTAGAGAATGTCATTAGAAAGTACTTTTAGGGTTTTGTACTTTGATACTTCAATCTTTGAGGAGACTACACTTGTGGATCATTGTATATTCAAATCTTGTGATTCTCAATATATTTTGGATTTCCTTGTTCTTCAACTCAATTGGGTAACTAACTAACTATGCTTTATTAATTTGTGATTTCTTCATCTACCCATAGCATGAGAAGCTAAATCCACAACTTGGGTCTATGAGAACCATGAAGATTAACCAAATTAACTCGGATAATTTGCAATTCTTGAAATGGGTATTTCCATGTATCAATAAATTCTCTTCATTTTGCATGTTTTCTAGTAGTGGCCAATATGAAAACTTGCCTAGTGTTCCCTTCCCTATCCAGGTGGTAATGAATAGGAAAATAGGTTGGTTAACAGGATTCGATGATGTGTTCTCGTTTAATCAACCGAACAAGACCAAGGGGAGATTGACTGGGACTATAGGTAATGGTTAGTATTGCACACTATAGAGATGGACCAAATGACATAGTGAAATTCGCCTCCCACCTATGACTTAAGGGCTTGGTGAACTTAAATTGCCGTCCTACATGCTATACTCTAGTCGAGAATTGGGTTATCCTGGGATATTGAGTTGGTGAATCATGGGGAACATAATTCCCAACTTTCTCTCCATTATTGAGTGTCTCTTGCTTGAGTTAGTTTAGTTTATTTTCTTGTTGAACATTGCAAATCCCCCTTCGGGGAATTGAGTTGTTAATTACTTGAATTACGTATTCGTCAATTCATTGTGAGTCTCCATATTTTCTGTGGGATTCGACCCTAACCTTTGTTTGGTTTCATATTTGATTACGACTGTTTTATCCTCAAAAAGAGAGGTGTCACTGGGGCATGATCACCCTTCGCATATAGGCTATTTGTTCCGCATCTTCTACTCGCAATAGTGCCCCTCTGATAACTACCGGCTGGAGGGGTTGTGAGAGGATTGTTCTTTGTTACTTCCATCACCCCGTCTTTTCATAGGAAACTCATTCTGGAAGTGACCAGTCTTTCCATATTTATAACAAGCATTTGTGCCCTCATGACACTCACCCAGGTGGAGTTTGCCACGCTTGCCACTAGGTGGCTTTCCCCTAGAACCTTCGGTCACACTAGCTTGGGATTGAGATCCCTAAGCCCTGAAATTCTAGTGACGATAAGATTTTTAATCATACCTGTTATGTTGGATAGGTGCACTCGTTGATGATTATGTAGATCTAGAAGAAAATTTCTGGAAGTAGGACTTATCTCCCTTATTCTGCTTATGCTTGCTAGGCTCATACCTTGTTGATTTGGCTTTTTTACCCAAATTCTCTTCTTTGTATTTCTTCTTTTGATCCTCAGTTTGCTGGGCATAAACCATAATTCTAGAGACATCTATACCTGGGATTAGCAATGCTGCCTTGCACTCCCTCTTCACATGTTTGCCCAATCCAGACATGATTTTCTCATCCTCATCCTCATGTCCTAGACCATCTCCGGGGCATACCTGGACAGCTCAATGAACTTGAGGTTGTACTCTTTAATAGTCAATCCCTCTTGCTTTAGGTTCACAAACTCCTCAACCTTTACTTCTCTCAACTCTTGAGGAGAAATGTGATAGAGGAAAGCACTCCCAAACTCATCCCACTCAGCAGGCTCAGTATCCTAACCTCGACTATCTTCCCATTCGTTATACCAGATGTTCGCCATATCCTTAAGTTGATAGGAGGCAGGTTCAATGTAATGACCTGTTAGGTCATTTTGAAAATTAGTGCTCCTGATTTCCTACAAGATTTATCTTGAAATATTTTAAATGGGTATTTTGGACTATTC